>BMAV01000863.1:211014-228685 GCA_019973955.1 Trichonephila inaurata madagascariensis | reverse complement strand
AAAAAAAAAGCAAATTGATGTCAAAATTGATGAAACTGATTAATTGATAGAATTTCCCGCTAAATTTTTAGTACATTGCTCAAAGAAATTCAATTATATAAGAACAATGGGCCATGACTGGGTCACTCGGATTGAGTATCATTGATTTAAATGATATAAACAGACGTTTTCCCTATGAACCTTCGACATGCAAACAAGCGTGAATAACGAACGGTAATTCCAAATTAATTTTAAAATGTTTAGGGATTACAAGTTCAAAATTGTTAACGTTTTTTAAATAAAACAATTTCCTATACTATCTTAATTGATTAGATTAGTTTTAAGTCAAAAGAATCTCTGTTTGTTAATTGGAATTTAATGTGTATTTTATTTTTTATTGTGGCTAACGCGCGACTTGAAACGCTACGATTTACAAACAACATTCTGAGATGAAATCTGTTTGTATATAGTCCATCTATGAAATGGGTTTTACATATGAATCATCCTTAATTATTCAAACGAGGTTTCGATGTTCTGTTTTTTAATTAGTTGAAAGACTCGCTACAAGTGTTTCTGCGGAAATCTAAAATTTTTTTAATGCATCTTGGCAACTGTATGGCTTGATTAGAATACAAAGTGTTCCGCAGAGGAAAAGCAAACGATCATTTGAATGTCCTTAGTGAGGAAAAAGACCTACTTCTCAAAAGCACGCGAATATGAGTCACATTCATGCCGCGTGGCTTGGAAAAATTGAAAGTGCGAGTGGAAAAATTCCAGATGTGTTTTTGCTCGAACGGTATGATTATCTTTTGCTCCTTCGTAAATCACGAGACATCAAATACAAACAAGGTGTAGAAATATTCCTGCGTATGTTGTGATAGGTGCTGCAACAGGTGGTCTATGAAGGATAGATTAAATATTTCGTACTACTTTGTTTGTATATGAATGGGTTTTGAGATGGATACCTGGAATATTCTAGACGTAAGAGTCCAAATGTGTATGTGTGCGCGCATCTCTGCCCGGATTCTTTTTTATGGAATTATTTACTGATTTATTTTTTCTATAAAATATAAATTTTTGGTAGAATTTTGGTCACCTATAATTCAGTGATCGTGTATTTTCTTTTAAGAATTTTTAGAGTTTTGTATATTATAGTATTTTAAGAACACGCTTGGATATTCAATTCCCTTTAAACTTGGATTAGAATTTTCTCGAGATAGGTCGCGTGTAAAATTATTTCGATATTTATTTTTTAAAGTACGATTAAATCACTTTACAAAATGCATATTTATTTCAACTGTTTCAAAAAAACTTGATACTACATGAAATCTCATGCGTATAAGAGTTATTTATTATAGGGCAGGGGTGGGCAAATAGCGGCCCCCAAAGAATCTTTTTTCCAGCTCGCCAAGAATGTCAAAAAAACTAAATAGACGGAAAATGTTCTCTGTATTTGGGATGGCATACGTTTGTGAACAAAGTTTTTCATGCATGAAGATCAAAAAGAGTAAATATATAATTGCAAGTTGGCTGGCATTTACTTGCAGGCCGTGATGAGAATTTCAACAAACAATCTCATTCTTGATTTCAAAAAGAATTGGAGAAAAGTGCGATAGGGTATATAGATATTTGAAATTAGCACACTAAAATGAGTAAAACTGCCGCTATTGTATTTAACATTTATTGATTTTTATTGTACAATCAGTGGCTTGCAGAATTTTTTAGGGGGAGGGGTCCAGGGGCAAAAGTCCTCCATTCTCGTATCATACCCCAATTCGCCGCCAAACATATTCTTTTGATTTTGTCGATTGTCAGAAACAAAACAGTTAAATCAATTATTGAATAAATGATTAGCATTAATTAATAAAATAAATTATTAAATAACAAAATATTTAAATTTTACGCACTATATACATAGGATTATAATAAAATATCGAGGGCTATGGGGGGGTCTGGACCCCCTCCCCCTTTGTGCGCCACTCGGAACAATTTATACCTCTTCTGAGATGCAAAGTTATCTAATAAATGCAATCGCTTAAAAAAGGTGCGGCCCTCCGCTTCCACAGTACGCAGTGGCATAACGTACACCCCCGCATTGCGGGGGTCCAGGGGTTCTAGGGGGCCCAAAACCTGACTTTGCAAAGGGGCCCCTAATACCCAAGTTACGCCACTAACAGTGTGGTCCTCGAATCAAAACAATTGCCCAACCCTGATTTAGAAGGAAATATGAAATTTTTCTTTTAAACTTACTGATAACTGGTATTTAAAATTAGTGTGCATTGGTTTGGTATATATCCGTGCAAAAATTAAGTTTAAAATTACGCAAATTTATTCCTTATAAATTGATGCAAAAGTTTACTTTTTCATGCAGTGATACTTTTCAAAAAACTCTTCCGATAATGTGATGTATGAATTATACCGCTATTATCGGCTTCTTATTCTTAAATTACTTTGACAAAGCTTCTGGCTGATCGATTTGCTTCTTAACTTCTTAGACGATGCTTAGTCTTTGGAAGTAAAAACGCCGGACGCGCGTTCTGTGTTCACGCTGAGCGAAGTCGGTTAAAATCCCATTGTCATGCTAAACGACGCGGAAGTTCGCTGGCCTTCTGTCCTTGCACACCTCGTGATATCGCAGCTGCCCGTTATACCATGTTTCACAGTAGTTCCCCTTCACATACGTTGAGTTTAAAAAAAGGAAGTGAAATTTCAACGCTGATTAACTTTCAAACTAGAATTAAAGTAAGAAGCTATTCTATTTTTCCGCTAGTTTATTTAGTGTTTATTCTCACACTCTTGAAAAATTAACATAAATATATTCAACCAGTAGTTTTCTTTGTTATTGAATCCCGAAGATTCAAAACATTCTCTGCAGCTGTGTTATTGCTGTTGCGATGATTCATATTGCGTTTACATTTCGAAATGTATAAGGAGTACTCTAATGGAATAAATATTAAGTAAAATTTATTTATACCTAACTTAACACGAAAGAATTTAAATCTTTCTCCTCTCATTTTCAAACCACTTTCCGAAGAGGAAAAGAATAAATGCACAGCTGCAGCCTAAGTCGTAGAGGGGATTCAATTATGTAATGAAGTACACATTTTATTAATAGATCTTGCCTAGAAATTTTTCTTGCCATTCCTGTGACCTACCTCCCCCTTTTGTGACGTGTTAATTATAACAGACTCAGATTAAAATTTTGTAAAGATCTTTTTTTAGTCGTGTAATGCAGTGGCGTAGCGGAGAATATTAGGCCCCCCTCCAAACTCGGGTTTTGGGCCCCCTATAGTCCCTGCCCCCCACAATGCGGGGTGTACGTTACACCACTGGTGTAAGGTTTATGCAATTTTTCTAAATGTGAGAATCTCTTAATTTATTTACTTTTACTGGTTTAGTTTTCAACCTTTTTAAAAGCATTAAATTTCAACCAAAGTTAAACTCGAGAAATTTGGGCTCCATTTTTGTCTTAAAACATTTAAGGGAATTTGTTTTCAAACTAGACTTACAATGTAAAATATAAAATTGCTTTTGCATATTGAATTATATCATCTTTTTAAAATAATGGATGTGCTTCAGAATAAATACAGAAACCGATTTTTCAGTGTTTAAAACACTGAAAAATTAAATTGTGCAATTGTGCATTGTGCAATTTAAAATTGCACAATGTTTGTTCTGTTGAAATGGTTTTAAAATCTTTCTTCACACACCTTTAATCTTTGTGATTTATTGTCGCACTCTTGACAATCTGACTCCTATAAGGCCTATCGGACTGACAAAGCAATATACGAATTAAGGTTATTGCAGCGTTTCAGCTAAAATCAGTCGTGCATCAAGTACGTGCATTGGATTAAATTTTTGCCACAGGACATGTAAGTGTATATAGGAGGGCAAAGGGAGTTTGCTATCGTCATTTAATAAAATGCGCTGTATAGACATAATCTTGTTTGAATTTAGCCAGCTGTGTAAATGCGTAGTACGAGTCATACCCGGACGGATTCTATTTTACTGTTTTTCTTTTTGAACATCAATGTTGATTATAATTTAGGAGGTAGTATATTTTTTTCCACGTTAATTTTGTTTTATTAAAAGATGACGAATAGGTAAATGTTTTTGGAAACCTGTACGATTTAATGTGCACACATCGTTCGTTATAAATAAAATTGCTGTGCGTATTTTATAGTTTGGAATGGCCGCGCGTAAAAACGTTTGAATTTGTTTTTGAATGGCAGCACAAAAGTAGATTCTTTCATAGTTGAGCACTTTGTATTTTTAATGAACATTGTTGCATTCCACTTCTATTTATTTTTAAACAATTTGCATTCTAATAGTGATCTAATTAATAATGGCATTGCTAAATTTTTGCGTGCTCGTCTGCCAACGCAGCCTTTTATTCCAGTTTGCAGTTTTTTTATTTCGATGTTCGTTGTCTTTGGTGTTTTCGGGCCACACATCTGAAAAATCACCATGGAATGGAGGGGAGAGTTCGTTGAAAAACACCGAAAAGAACGGTTGTGTGGGCTCCTCCCTCAAATAGTAAGATCAGTTTTTTTACAATGAAAAAGAGGACGCACGCGAAAAATTTTAAGAAAAAGTTACAACGTAAATATTTAAAACCTTTTTTAAAATTCAAATAAGCTAATTGCCCTTGCATTCCTTTCAATTATATATATTTACTTAAACGAGTATTTTCCCCATTGAATATTTTTTTCCCTCAATCTCTCATTTTCTAATACATTGGAAATTTTGGAGCAAAAAATATCCTTTATATTGAGCTTTACAGTAAGTGCTACAACTGAAGTATCAACATTCAATCTCTTGATTTCTCACGTCCAAAAATCGTTACCAACTAAAAAAAACGCTTTCAATTTCTGCATTAGTTCCAGGTCAGCACTATATACGTAAATTCAACAAGAATAACTAAATTATCATATGGAAAGTGTTCACTTTTGAAATAGTTAAGTATTTCCACCCATCTTTTATCGATTTCAGCATGCTAATTTACCAATTGTTCCAATTTATTAGAATTTCAATATACACATTCAGTCCTAATTTATTCAAACAGACAATTGTCGATTTTAATATCAGGCATTTCTTTCGATTAAAACTCAACACAATTGTCTATATTTGCTCAATTTACTTACGATGAAGTCAAAAAACACCATTGAAGACTTTTTTCCTATGATATTTGTTTCAGACCAATCTTCGACATATTGGAAACATGTTTGGTTCATCTCTGAATAGAGATTAACAGATCAGTATATTAAAATATTGTAAAGGAGGGGACACTTTTCGAGGAAGGACAGAACCTATAAAAGGATTGTACTCCCTAAGGGAGGACGGTTGGGTCACCTTACAAATAGCATATTCTGAACTCTAATGAAATACTCAATTTTGTGAATAACTTCAATGTAAATGTATATACTGTGAGAGAGTAATATTTGTGATGTAAATAAACCAAATATTTCATTTCCTAACTCTCATGCTACCATCAATTTTCTTAAACGTCACAATGGTGTAGTGTGTGGATAGTCTGGAATAGTCAGTGGATAGTCTGTGGATAGTCAGTCTTTGTCACTTGACCAAAATCCAATTAAGTAAAGCCTGTCGCTAAAATCTCGTTGAAAAAAATTTTTGTGATGTATTTTTAAAAAAGGGGAAGATATGAAAAGAAAAATGGAACAGATAGTGTGTGTTTAGTGTAGTTTTTAATATTTTGAACAACTTTTTTTTTAAACGAGATTTGTTTATATTTTCAAAATTCAGTACTGGAGATGAATAATTCATTTTTATATTTAAAATATTCCAGATGTATTGGTAAAACGAAATAAGTGTAAAAACTAGTTGTGGCTTAACACTTTGAAACAGCTCACCGAGCTTTAATTTTTTCTTAAAATGCCTTTCACTTCGGCTGGCGAAATTACGATCTTATTTTCGAGTGCTTTTCATTCCTACAATTTTATCTCGTTTGGTATAAAAGAAAATTTTACACACCGATCCATTCAACTTTCAAGTCTTTGACTCATTCCTAATGAAATTCTTTATTAAGTAGGCCGGTAGTTTTTAATGAAATTATCTCGTGTCGCAGCAATTAAGAACTGCGATTCGTCTTCAAACATCGCAACACAACCTAATTTCGCTCCCATTAAGTGAGGAGCGCCACCTGGTGACTACATTCGTGACTAGATTATAGCAGAAAAATTGTAGTTGAAATTTAGCTTAGTTTTGTATACGTAAAAATTAAATTACTTCAAACTTATTTCGATAGAGTTGATTATACACGAATTATTGTGAAAATTAAACTTAATATTTCATCCGTAATTTTTAAATCGATATCAATGTCATTTTTTAGATGAGAAACATCATTTGTGGAACCTTAAAATCTCGCTTCGTAGATAAATGTTATGAATTTAAATTACGCGGATTTAAAGAGTAACATGTTGCCAAACGGGGAAACTAGTTAATTTAAAAGTGTTCATCTTTTATGATGGGTGGCAGCTTATTTTCAAAAAACCTTTTAGATTTTGACCTCTCTAAGATTTCTTTTGAATCCAGGCCAAAAAGAGGGTGTATTTTCCATTTATAATAAATTTTGCTCTTGGATATCTCAGAGACGCGTGAAAAATCTATTCGATTTCAGGAGCAGAACTATGCGAGAACCAATCGGGTGTTCCTAGCTGTATTGATTAGGAATGACGTACACTGTAGCTGTGTTGGATTGCTGAGTGCTCTTCTGCATACCGATTACCTAAATATAATATATTCCTCTTCCGCTAACACAGGAAGAAGATAAAAACGTAATATTTAGGTTGTATTGTTGACACTTGGAGAGAGTGACATTCAGGGCTGGGCAAAATGGTTTGGGTTATCTTTGTTATAAGAAATAGTAGTTAGATTTTCGACTTTTTGGCTTTTGGTGGTTCTAGTTCTTTAATATGTTAAGCATGGCTGAATCTTCAAGGTTATCCGTCATGGGTATATTTTTCTATGTTGATAATTTTCGTAGAGGTTAAGGTGATAGAGGTAAAAGGGGAGGAGTCTTAAAACTGATTTTTGATTTTTAAATATCCTGTTTCACTAAATATTAGTACCACTGGTTTTTGGGGATATTTGAAAGTTTTATGGTTGAGTGTTATTTGATTCCTGCTATTTTTTAACTAAAATAGAGGAAATGTTACAACTGAAGTATTCTTTGTGTTGAGCATGTAAGATGTGCTTGTGAGTGACATCCGCGGTGTCGGATTTTACATACATTTGAAAAGGGTGTTTCTTTTCATAACAAATAAAAAAAAATACTGGCAAACGGACAGGAAATTTTTCTATTGTAACGTTTGAGATAGAACAATGCTTTGTTTTCATTTTTGAAAATTTCGTTTTCAAGATATATTTGATACATTTTAATGTATTCTTTTTTTTGTCATTTATCAAGATAATTTCAGTTTGCTTTGGCTCGTTTAATGTTAAGTGTTCTTTTGTAGAAAAGTTAATTTTAACTTTTTATATTAGATTTGTACGTTTCACGTATTGGTGTGAAAGTTTTCTGAGTAAAATTAGCGTTTTTAATGGAAGGAGACATAATTGTAGAAAGTTTTTTGAATGTAGTTACGATCATTAAGTTTTCGTACCTGAAAATTGCAATATTACAAATCCATTTATTAGGCTCCCATTGAGACTACTTAAATGCATTAATTAACCGCCTTGCTAAAACGAAGTTAACGTGGTAAATTTGACTGTGGTTTTAAAAGACCTGTGTTAAAGTGCTCATTTTATACATCATCTGTATGAGCACTCAACTTTTTGTAATATATTGATTCAAAAAGGGGTACCTCTGTTATATTTTCCCATCTTAGTAATCGTTACTGGAAACATTTCGTTTTCAAAGATAAAGCAAACGCGTTTTGCAAATGTTTATCTTAACTGCAAAGTACTTTCGTGGATCTTAGGAACGAGTCCTGTTTAAAACGAAAACTGTCGCTTGATGTAGTAAAACTGCTACACGATAAATCCAACCAGAATAAATTGTGTGATCTGTGGAAGTTAGACTAGTTTAGATACTCATTTTAGCATCCTCGGCTGTCCAGGGCTCGAAATCGAGATGCGTCGCAAGTATCATGCAGTATGGCACTAGTGTGATGCTTAAACAATGCTCAAGAAAAATTAACTGGAGTAGTTTTGTTTTTTTGACTACTAGATGACGTTCAAGTGTCAAATCTCTGACATGTTATAAGGAAACTTACCATTTTTAAAGGCTGCTCGTCATTCAGCTCAGATGTCAGACGAGACACATTACCGAAAACATTTCTTGCAGTATGGAAAGCATATATTGGTTGATAGCATTTTAAAATATTTTCAATGACTGGTTTGTTTCGGTACACTTGACTTCAAGAATACCCACAATCAAAATTCAGATTATCAAATCGGAAGATTTGGAAGACCATGTGAACAGTAAGGATGACTGATAGATAACACGATCCTCAATTATTGTGCGAAAAAGGCATTGCACAGCGATATACGGAGGGGCTCACATTGCATAAAGGTGGCTGCATGTAGTGCTTGTCGCACTTGCAGTTTTGGTATGTTATTCAGTATAAGTGCTACATAGCGCTCATCAGTGACGAAAACAGTTTTTAAATAAGTCCCTGTGTTTATCTCTGGTGGGAAAAGGACCGATTAAGGAACTAACGGTGAAGCGACTCTAGACGCTTACTTTTGGCTGATACAGGGGTTCATGAACAAATGTATGTGGATTTCGTGTACTACACGCACAACTGTGTTAATGAATACTACCAGACAGTGGGGTAAAAAATTGCTTCATTCGTCCAAAACATGAATCAAATCATGCTGCTGACCCATGTCACTGAACACTAATTCGAAAAACCACGAGTGATGCTGTTACTAGGTTTCAGTTCATGGTTATGTGTTGCAGCTTGTATGGATATCGTTTTAAGGTAATTCGCATTGCTTCCCAGACACTTCCGTGTAACATACTTGTCTGTCTCGAAATTTCTCGACTCGAAACTTCTCGAGCACTGCCTTCTCTTGTCGGGAAACTAGACGTGGATTACTGTCTGGACAACACTTGAGTATCCTGAAGGTCGGTCACTTGACAAGAAGTCAAAGAACTTATAGCTTCATTTTATTCAATACAGAACATTTTATTAGTTTTTTACCATCCTGCATAATATTCACCAATGAATTTTCACTAGTTTTAAAAAATAACTGGAAGTTTTTCTGTAATTCTAAAATAAGACATAATTTTTGAGATTATTTTTCATATATGTTCGCTGAAAAATAAAGTTGGGGGGGAGGAGAGTATATGAACCTTTGACACACATTCTAAAGGGAGAGTTTCTCTTGTGTTTGATGTATGTAAACCTTTTTTTAAAAATCCATTTTAAAGAAAAACCACGCTACATTTTAGTCGCTCTTATTCGTGTGTTATTTTCTGTTCTGGGTGACGAAATTCGTCACTTAATACCTTGGCTAGTCGTAACGTATGCTTGCTTTATAATCTCCAAGTTTTCTTTTTAAAAGAATGAGATTTTGCATTGAGTTAGCAATTGCATTTATAATTTCACAATCAGATAACTGAATTCCTTTAAAAACCAAATTATACCAATTACCAAAAATTCGGGATAAAGAATATTTAATGGTAATTAATAAGCCTAGTAAACTGGAATCGAATGAGACATTGCTTTGTCAAATCCGAAGTAAAGGGCTGCAAACAAGAAAACATATTCATGGATAAAGCTGTATATGCCTCTCTACTTGCTGAGAAAGCGTAATGTCAAATTCAAGTTTACGACAAGCAGAAATGCAAAGCTGAATACCACACATTTTATACTCTAAATGCTTTTCAAACAACTTAGGTATCTCTGCAGTTAACTATCTTGTTAACTGCGGTAAGTTAAGTGCCCGCAAATGTCTTCAAGTATACTGGGTGTTCTAGAACAAATTCACTTCATAAATACTATAAAACTAGTAAATATTTCTCTAATTAATGCCTAATTTTTTCAAAAATAGTTGCATATAAAACTCGGTTTATAAAGAAATTACATTACGATTTAAATAAAAATGACCACTATATTCTGTACATTTTTATATAAATCTGCAAAATATTTTGTATATTTAAGAATTCCTTTTTTAAAAAAAAATGGTACCCAAATGTAAATATGTGTTGTAAAATTTAAAAAATTATCTACCTTCAAGTAAGGGAGAAAAGGAATTCTCAACTAAAAAATCACTTTTGTAGTTTAAGAGAATTAAAATGTCATTATTTGTCAGGTATTCAGAAACGTTAGATAGGCAAAACAAGCTGAAATCAAGAACTTTTTATTTTAGTTTTCATATTTCTCAGTTTTTTTTTTTTTTTTTTTTTTAGGTACTCTTAAAAAAGAAAGAAAAAAACTATTGCACTATGTAGTTTCAAAAGATTTTTATGCCAATTTTTTTCGAAATGCCTATTTTTAAAGATAGTTCTGTAATTTTGACAAGTTTAATTCTTTGAAAAAAATTATAAAATTTTATATTTAAAGAAATAATGCGGTGATTTTGTTAAAGCTGGTTCACTGTTTTATGTATCGTTTTATATATATAATACGTAAAATTATTGAATATAACCATTTAAAAAATTGTACCTAATTCATTACAATATTTTAAGAAATATATATAGGTCCATAATAAACTAAAAATACCTTAAATTAATTTTGCAGTTCTATAGAATAATTAAATATCATTAAACACACACACACACACACAAAATTAATTTTCATATAGGACCAAAGGTCTTGTATACTACGTCAGCAATGTCCTGACAGTTGTCAGAATACAAACACTCGTTCTACCATCATTAATAAAATCACAACGCTTTGCTTCTTTGTACCCATGAACTTTTAAACTGAAATCTTTTTATGACAAAGAAACTAAAAGAGATGAAAATTCTAATTATGTTATCCGATTTATACGTTTTGATCAAGTGTTTTTATTCTGTTCTGTTTTATCCTATTCCTTACTGTAGTACGTTTAATGCAAATGTGCACCAAAGCAGAATTGAATGAATGAAGTTGTCAGCTGATAAAAGATTCGGTCGTCGATATCTTTGGCCGTGATTCTTTTTCGTAGTTCATAACGGCTGCTAGAATTTTCTTAAATCTGTCGTACTCTGGGAAACAATGTTATACTGTTTTGCCGCTTGTGGGCTGCGTAATACTTTCGTTTTGCTTTGTATGTATTTTTTGATACAATTCTTGCTTGCACTTGCGTTTTACTGCTGTTAAAATTTACATTCGAAATTCTTGAGGGGAAAAGTTTTAAGGTTCGAAGTTTTTGGAATTCTTGGTGAAACTTCATCAGAGTTCGTTTCTGTGAGCTTTAATTGAATTGAAGCTTAAAAAATATGGTTTGTTGTAGCGTACGTTTCTATTAATATTTCAAGAAAATTTAAACTTCGCGATGCCTGGATAATGAATTAGTATAAAGAAAATAAAATTGTCAAGATGTTTCTTTTCCTATGTTTTTTTTTCTTTCTGGACGCAGTTGCAATAAATGTATTAGATACAATTTTGTATGCATTTTATTTTTGCATTGAAGTTATTGGGGATTATTTCATAACAGCTAAATTGTTCCGTGTTTATTTTTTGTTGCATGAGTACTTACCAGAAGTTTTTAAGACTAATACTTTCATTCAAAAACATCTTAAGGTAATTTTATGCTAAATTTCAAACTAATATAATGCTGTGCTCAGATTATTAGTGTTAAATTTTTAAAAGTCTATCCCATTAGACTTGCCTAAAGATTGATGAGTAGGAGCGTAGCTACAGCCGTATTAGTGTTTCGGGGCCCCCAATCTACAGGGGCCTCAAATGCAATTCCACTCACAAACCTCTTTTATAAAACAAGGCCCCCGAAGGATCCTTTCAGATCTAGCTACGCCATTGATCATAAGCCTCCATATTCTGTTCCATAAACTTCATAGATTCTATCTAGTTTCATTTTTAAAACTGAACTATGAATTTGTAAAAAAATGAACAAAAAAAAAAAAAAGATTCATTTGGAATTTTTAAGATTTTTTGTTTGAAACTGTGTTTTAATTACAAAATTTTATTAAAGGTTTAAAATTAACTTGTCAGTTTCCTAAATTTTTAAGTTTTAATGCTGCTGTACTAAAACTTATTTTGGAGAAACATTTGGCAGTTTCACCTTTTAGTTATTTTACCTATTATTAGTTTATAATCTATTATGTAGTTATATATTACCTATTATTAGTTTACCTATTTTATACCGAGATAAAACTTCGTGTAAGTTCTTATATATTTGAGGTATAAATTTTCTCTTATCCTTCAATGTCCTCTTTATCTTTCCCTCAGGTTGAAACAAAACCTATTGTGCTTATATTAAAAGCTGTTATTTAAGTTTCTCGTTCTCACGCATTCCATAAAAATACGATACGTTGAATATTGAAGTTAACTTGTTTTGGCACGGTAGGGAAAAATTTTCCTTACGCGATGAACGTAAGGTAGAGGTGCATGAAGTTCCGACTTTCCCCACGTTTTAAAAGGCTGTTTTCAGTTAATGTTGAATAGGAACATTTTTGCAGATACAAAAGAAATGAAAAATTAATGATATTCTGGCTTGACTATCCTTTAGAGAGCAGCATTTT
The DNA here is from genome assembly GCA_019973955.1 of Trichonephila inaurata madagascariensis. Classification (NCBI taxonomy): domain Eukaryota; kingdom Metazoa; phylum Arthropoda; class Arachnida; order Araneae; family Nephilidae; genus Trichonephila; species Trichonephila inaurata. The sequence goes on along the minus strand of BMAV01000863.1, from coordinate 216,048 downwards.
TTTTTATCATACTTCCCATTTTTAAACGAGTTGATTCATTTTTTCTGGTATAAAATGTGTTTCGCATTTTTTATCCTATACTGTAATATTAAATGAACTTTGCCTTCACGTATTAAAACAAAAAAGAAAGTATTCACGGAATATTTTGAAATTTTTAAAAACACTATTATTAACAGAGGTACGAGTTATAATATTGCAAATTTCGATGGAAATTGGGTCATCTTTTTCTGTCTGAAAATGTGCTTCGCGTTTAGTTAGAACTCTCGTACTTTTACCGAAGACAGTCTTAAATAAGCCATCTAATTCTTGCTATCAAACTCAGACAAAAAATAATTACAGAGTCGGAAAGATCATTTATTTCGGCACGATACGGTATAATTTTTTCTACAAAATATTTTCTATTTTTTACGATTTTTTTTATAAAATGAGTCGAAATCGATACGTTTTTATGAAAAGGATTTCTAAATCGTTCCCTTTCAATTTCCTTTCGCGTTAATGAATTGATATTCTACCCTAAAAAAAGTCTATGCTTTTCTTTTAGAATCGGTCCAAAAAATGCCGAAAACTTTTTTTTATTAAGATTTTCAAAAAAATACTCAGTTTTAATTAAATATTTAATAACTTCGTTATTTATAAAAAATGTCACGAAACTTTTTTTTGTCTGTGTGTAGAACAATGTTATTCGTAATCTGTACAAGGATTGAAAAAATTGCTTAAAAATTACGGTTTTTAAAATTTTGTTTTTCGTCTTAGCTTTTTTAGGAGAATTTTTTACTAAAGTATTCTTAAATTTTGTTTAAAAATTACCGTTGTTTGCAATCGATGTGTGAAATTATAAACCATTAACTTAAAAATTAAGCCTTCAAAAAAATAAAAACTCTAATAAAAAGCGCGATTTTACAAAAAGCCAAGGGTTTGGCGACAAGAACCAGTTTCGCACCAAATTGGTAATCAACATCTACTTCTTCACGTCCACTTAACGTTTTCTCAGGGGTTACACTAGAAAAATTGGAGACTATAACAAATGAAAATCACCGAATTTGGGCGATTAAAAAAAAAAATGCGAATGAAAAATTAATTTTTGTTTGAATATTGGCATCTACTTAACAACATTACAAAAACTGGGACCTTTTGCAAAAAAAAAAAAAAAAAAATTAATGCCCAATGAAGCTTTCTATCACAATTAATGAGAATGTCAAACGAAAAACTAAAAGGACTTTTTATTTCGCATCTTTTATCAGATCGAACTCCATTACAAATATTTCTTACTTGCCCTGCCGGATGCGGTACAGCGTTCGTCATTAAACTTATGATTAAAATTTATAATCGCTATACGGACAATGATGGATACTCTCATGCATATATATAACTTGTACTTCAACTGGTAAAGCAGCAGTAGCTATTTCAGGAACAACTGTTCATACAGCTTTAAAAATTTCTTTATCAAGATTACTTTAGTTACACACATTCTGAAACTGCTCAACAGTACAGAACTCTTTTCAAATACATAAAAGTCATAATCATTGATAAAATGAGTATGATCAGTGCTCAATTATTATACTGAATGCATATGCGGGCAGAATAACTTCAACTGCAAAAGATGTGTATATTGCTTGTACAGTAGAACGTCGTTTATCCAAATAAATTGGGACCCGACACCGTTCGGATACGCGATTGTTCGGAAAACCGAATGCGGTCCATGCAGTATCTGAAACCGGACACTATACTAATATTGAAAATCATCACATGCGGAAAACATGCTTGAAGAAAAAGCAAAATGTCGCAATTTTACCTTAAGTGTGGAAAATAACCACTTATTTTTCGCTCTACCACTGTACACCTTCGTTTTTTCGCTGCAAGGTATCTGATTATCTTGAGCAGCAGTAGTTGAGTAGGACAGCACTCTGATTGTTGGTTCGTACCACTCCATAGTTGTCTCTATCGTAGAAAACGCTTCAGCATTTGATGGACCCTTGTCGCTTTCGTTGTTGTCCGCTTCTTCATCAGTTTCATCGTCGACAGAGTCGGATTCTTTTTGCACGGAAGTCACTAGCTCGTCATTATTTAGCATTTGAAATCCACTGTCTTTTGCATCACATGCCATCCAGGTTTCTACATCTTCATCACATTCTTGAATTTCTGGGATCAATTGGACAAAGTCGGTTGGGAATTCGAAGCCATGGCAGTTCACAACTATACAAAAGAGCACGTATACACCCCCTCACTTAGAAACAAACTGACCTAATATTCCGCGCAGATGTTTACCAAAGCACACAACTGAAATTCCCCAAATATCCTTGACCTTGGGTTTTCCCCGTCACTTATGGCGTCACCCGAAACAACTGTTAAGCATTGCACTGTTCGAAAACGTATTCATGTACAGCACATGTAGTTGACAAAAACTGGTCCGGATATTTGACGCTCCGGATAATAAACGTTCGGATAAACGACGTTCTACTGTACTTCAAAAGAACAAGAAACTTTCGTGCATCAAATTACATAAGATATCATTGATACAAATGGATTGCCTTATGAAACAGTTTATGCGAATAATATTTATTACATGATTACCGCAAATATTGATGTGACAGATGAATTGGCAAATGGTGCAATTGGAAAGCTATTTCATGTAGAAACAAATGATGAAGGATTAGTTAACACAATATGGCTTGAGTTTCCAGATTTACTTCAAATAGGGGAAAAATTAAGATGTAAAAAGACAATTTCGCCTCTTATCTCTACAAAAAAAGTAACAATATCAACGACAAAATCAAATACTACGGTTGATGCAGTGTTTTCGAGATTCTTAAATGAGATTGAGTGTAAAACACCTACTTTTTTCTTATTTTAGTTACCACACGCCTTTGTTAACAAGTATGGAGTGAAACCCCCATAAGCATAATGGAAATTGACTAATAATACTTTTCTATAAATGTATACAATAAATTTTTTTTTAGTATTAAGTATTGAAAATGAAAATTTTGTTTATACTCTTATACCTTTTCCATCCTAATTATTTTTTTAAATACAGTTTGAAATAATAATATATTTGTTAATTATATATAAGATTACTTTTAAAATAAAACTTAATATACAATTCAATACATATAAGCCAAAGAAGTTAACTTCTGCCTCGTGTTCTCGCTGATAACACGCACACATTTTATCACCTGATATACTTTATCCTAAAATCGAGCATTTAAAATTGAAGTAATTTGTTACAAATTATCTAATTATTTCAACAAATTAGATCTCGATGAGTTTTTTTTATATTAGAGCATATATTGAAATAAGAGTGGGTATTTAAGGTAGCGCCATCTAATGACTAAAAGATGCGTAGCAGATATTAAATTTCCAATTAAATCGTTAATTGTCGTATTTGCCGTGATCAAAGTTGCACGCACATCTAGTTTAGAGTTAAGGTTAAATACGTGACTGATGCTTGTGACAGTATTGTGCTTTGCTTTGAATACTGCACTCTGCTTTTTAATACTGCGTTGTCTTATTCACTAAGTAGTGCATTCAAACCTGTTTAGGTAAAGCTTTTGGGTTGGCATCTTATTCTCGGTTTTTTTGGAACTTTTTAGGTCGTTACTAAAAAATCTTAGAAGCTAAATGACAATCAAATAAGGGTTACAAAGTATTTAACATAAACAGATTTGTTTCTAAAAATTCAGCTGTTTTGATTTATGGTTTGGTAGGTGCTGGGTTCGAGTCTCAAACAGAGAGAGAAGAGAGAGAGAGTGGACTTATGAAAATAATGATGCACCAGTCGCGTAACGTACACCCCCGCATCGCGGGGGAGGGGGGCAAAGCCTGACTGCCACCAAATACCTACCCTTTGTGAAATCCTACTTAGGGGCCCAAAACTTGACCTTGTAGGGGGCCCAAATGTTTTCTGCTACACCACTGTGATGCACGTTATTCTGATAGTCCAAACTTTCACACCTCACCCTTCTGGCCGAATCTGAATTATGAATCTTATCGGCCGAAATGAATGGGCCGAAAATTACTAAACGTGCAAGATTCATCTGGTCTGATGAACCACATCAATTAAAATTTTTAAAGTTACAATGTAATTATGACAATCTTTTATTCATAGTTTCAGTATCTGCTTAAACAACCAGGTGTACACACTTAGTAATTGTCAGAAATATGGAGAAAGTCCGCAATTTTTTTTGCATATTTTAAAATTATAGTATCCTGAACACAAATCTTCAGTTATATGCTGAACATATTAACGGAGGTATTAAAAACAAGCTATTCGTGTACATTTAAAAATGAACAAGATAAAAAAGTAATTATGAACTTTAAAACTCAAGTTGTTTACGAGCCATTTATTAAATCGGTGACCAAACTTTTTTTTATATTACAATTACGAATTAAACAACTTCTACTTCCATGTCCCGCCGAAATTAAACAGTCCGATGGATGGTATTGATGATTCGGGTATTTTTTGAAATTTTATTTTTAAGCTTAAGATTTTAGAATTTTTCGAAGTAAGAATTTGATTTTTAGTTCTTAATTTCGTCTTTGATATTTGAATAATGGATAAGTATTCTAAAGGAAGTAAAATCACTAATTGCTCTGTCGAGGTACCTCGCGACAATAGTGAAGGGGATGAACCAGGTGTCGAAATGGGGGGTGAGAGAGAGGCTGGTGCCGAAATGGAAGGCGGACCTGGTGTTGAAATAGAGGATGAATTGTTGGGGGAGGAACCTGGTATCGAATTTGAGGGCGAACCTGGTGTCGAATTTGGTGGCGAACCTGGTGTCGAATTTGGTGGCGAACCTGGTGTCGAATTGGTGGTGGAATTGGATGTCTTGTGGAGGGCTGTAGTTGATGCCTTGTTGAGGGGGGAATTGGGTGTCTTGTTGAGGGAGGTACTTGGTGTCTTGCTTGATGTCGAAGTGGGGGAGGATCTTGTTATCGAAGTGGGAGAGGATCTTGTTGTCTTGTTCTTGGAGGAACTTGTTGCCTTGTTGGAGGAGGAACCTGGTCTTGAAATGGCGGAGGAACCTGGTCTTGAAATGG
>BMAV01000863.1:177025-203427 GCA_019973955.1 Trichonephila inaurata madagascariensis | reverse complement strand
CAGCAAAATGACGTATTTACAAGGATTTTTGCTTTTTCCTGTTTTCCTGTGCTTCCAGAATCGAAGCCGGGTTACGTATCGGCATCGATCTAGGATATCTTGGATCTGTAAGTTCTGGCAATAAACAATTAAAATAAAAAGGTTCCAACTTTTTAAACATTTTATCTCGCCAAAAACCACACACACATCGTCTTTGAATATTTTTTCTATTTTACACCCTTTTTTTGTCCACATTACAAAAAAGCAATATTCCTTTCCTGTTACTTGTAATTGCCCCTGTACTTGGTAAAAGTAATCGTGATTTTTACTTATTTGTATCTGGCCGAATCTATCAATTTTCCAGAAAAGAATCTTTTTAAGCTTATTGCTTCATTAGGAGTTATGTCTTGGCAAGAAGCGGGACATTTAACCTCCACAATACCATCGGGAGTGGCAGCTAAATATTGAAATTTTGGATGTATGAAAAGTCCGCAGGGACGAATTTTCAAACCCAAAGAGTTTTCTAAGCTTTTCAACGCCTCTCCTACATGGCACGATTTTCAATTTTGGAGGTTTGAAAGAAAAGAATGTGAAAATTGATTCACTTTATCCTGACGATTCAAGAGGTATTTAATATTAATTGTTCATTTTAGTGATTAACAAAATATAATTTGTCTAGTATATAAAAAAAAATTAAGAAAAATAGAATAAAAACACAGAGAATAACTTATTTTAGAAGACGTATTAGCAGAAATTTTTTCAAGTGCAAACTCAAAAAATGCACTGCACTTCCAAAGAATGGCACAAATGTAAATAGTTTCTTGAATACGCTATGAATTCTTTGAAAAGTAGCTCCATTTGGAAAAGAAGAAAAAAAAAACCTGTTACACAGTCCCCACGGAAGAGTCATAAATTACCATTCATCAATGGAATATATGGGGAAATTTCATGCATCCTTCCGCAAGAAGGCGGAGTTACAAGTTTACTTTCCCCCACTTACTAAATGTGCAATGCTGACTTAATAATTACCCGCAAAAAAATTAATTTAAAAATTTTAAAGTATGCGTGTTTGAAAGAGCATAAAAAAGGAAATTTTTTCTGTTTTTACTTTTTTTATCCGATAGTTTAAAATGTTTTTATGATCGTTTTAATGCACTAGATATGAATTATCAGATCTTTAAATAATATTAAAAAATACTCAGAATTTTTTTAAAAAAATCGAAATAATGGAAGAATTTAATTTTTTTCGCTTTTTTATATATATATAGATTTATTTTATTCCATGCAATTGCAAGCAATACCCTAGATGTAAATATAGGAGAAAGAAACTCCATAGAATTAACATTACGCTCGAGATTTCATGGTGGCGTATCAACGATAGCCTTAATTGATGCACCAACTTGAGTGTTATCCTTGTCATGATTCAAAATTATATTCTTTACTTATAGCTAGTGTTGCTGTAATGCGAAGCAAATTATCATTATTTGTTGCTGTAATTAAAATATTACAAATTTTTAAACTGAACATTGAATAGATTTCTAAATACTCATCTTGGAATTAGACATGTTAATCATTCAGTAGCATTGCTTTGTAATCTGTTAACTTAATAACTTGGAAGGAAGCTTAAATTCCTGCAGGGCATTACCAAATAAAAAGAGTATTCACACAATGAGTATGAAGGAAGTATGCCAATGCTAGAACTGGCTTGTAAGACTTTGTGAAATTTGCCAAGAGCATCACGCACACACACACAGAAAGATTTACTGTCACATTGATGTCTGTGATTTGCATCTAAACATGAAGAAATTTATTAACACTAAGCAAATCATCACTTGGGATGACAAATGTTATGATTTTCATTAAATGGCAATGCTGTCTATTTGTTGGAATTCGAAGATAATCTGTTTTTTTTACTGGACAGTGCCATAATCAATCCTGGGGTTTTGTATTAATTGGACAGATTCAATGGTTCTCAAAAACAGAAAAGGTATGGTAGTCCAGAGGATAATGAGTCATTATAAAAGTTTGGTCACTCACCATAAGTATTTACAGCCTGGACAGGGATGTACTACTACATTCTCCAAATCTGGTACCTATGGATATTCTATTCCAGTCTAAAATATTTTATGTGGCAAAACCTTTACTTCAAACGAGGACATTGTGAAAATGACTTCATTGTTTGTCGACAGATCAGAACTTTTGAGTGTAGAATTATGCAACTGCCAGGAAGAAGGTAAAAAGTAAAATAGAGAATATAAAATTCGATGAAATATTTATTTAAGAGTCTTTCATTTTGACTGAAGAACTTGATACGTTTTGGTAGATTTCTTTATTTTACTGTTACTTTAAGTTAATGTGATAAACATTTAAAAGAATTGAAATTTTTGTGTACAGTACAATATTTTTTTAAAATTGCTTTCACTTTCTTAACAGAGACTGAATTAAAACTTCTTTTTCAGATGTGTATCGTTTAACAGATGAAGTTCTTGGTGAAGGTGCTTGTGCTTCTGTGCGAACTTGTGTTCAACTGAATACTGGGCAGGAGTTCGCCGTGAAGGTAAGGGTGTTTCTTAAGCAGCTTTTTAATTTCTGTTATGCGAGCAGATTGATGTAGAAAGTTCTTTTAAGTGTATTTGTTATTTATTATATTTTTGTGTGTTTGATATTCTATTTTTTGCAGAAAAAGCATGAAGTAATGAATTTGGGAGAAAAAGGGATTTAAGTGTTCTAAATTATATGGTATTTTATAACCATAGACAAATTTATAATTTAGATTTATATGATATGGCTCTATTTGCCTTATTGTCAGCATTAGCCAATGTTTATATTGATCTTTTGTGGTTAATTTTTATTGTGTGTTTTGATATTAAATTCTTGAAAGCAAAACTGGGAGATACACCATTATTTTGAAAATATCGTTTATATATTTGCTTGATATTTTTCAGAATGAATATTAGTTGAAATAAGTTTTTGAAGTAGTATTTTTTGTGAAGCTTTTCTAGAATTCATGTTGCACATAAAATTTTTTCATGTAGCTCAACAATTGAAATAAATATAGGAATGACAAATTGAATTGTTTAAATAATTTCTCCTTCTAACATCAATTTAAAATTTTAAGAAGCACAGTTTTATTTTGAACAATGAAAAGAACCATTAAAAATTTTTACTGAAAAGCAAAGGAAGAAACTGGAAGATCAAACTTGATTCTCTGTTCTAATGTTGAAGGATAAAAACGGATGTTTTTTAAATGTTTCACTGAATTTTTGTATATTTATAGAAAATTCTTAAAGCATGTAGATATGCACTGGCCTCCAAAAGTTGAGGTGTAGCACATTTTTGTCCTCTTGATAATGAATATAGAATCAGGGCCAATCCTAGCAGGTGTGCAACGCGTGCACCGCACGCGGGTAGCCGAAGCAAAGGGGCGGCCGCAGGTCGCCTATAATTCTTTCGAGCAAGCAAATTTTTTTGTGAATTTCTCAAAATAAAATTTATAATAAGTTGAATAAATATGCTGAATTTTAAATAGTTAGTAAAAAATCAAAATGAATCTCGATTTCCCAATAGCATAAAGTTCGAGAAAAATAAGAATGAATTTCAAATTCTGAGGAACATTCCTTCTCATCAGGGGTGTAGCCTGCCTTAACAGGAGGCCAGTATCAACGTTACAGCCCTCCCCTCCCTAGCTACAGGGGCCCGGACGTGTGTAAGCAAAAAGTCGTAAAAGGTTATTAATGGTCATATTAAGAGTTCCTTTCTACGTTTATAAAATATTATGCCACTGGATTCAAATGATATAAATTTTCCATGTGAATTCTGAATCTCAGGACCCACTATAAAAAAGTTTAAAAGCTGGTAAAGTAACTCAAAATAATGAGAAAACAAGGAGTGTTATGTAGTCAGAAAGCAGGAAAAACTTCTCATTCAAAGCGGTTCGACAAAATTACCGTTTGAAGTGAAATACAGATAATACTTGGGATGGGTAAAATCCATTCAGAATGAATGCTATTTGCTTGTAAATGAAAATACCCCCTTCGTCTGTTGATCGATTGAATGTAATAAACGTCGCATTAAGAAGCTACACGAAAGCTTGGCAGTTGGAATTTTTTTCAGAAGTGGTCCAGTGAAAGAGAATATTAGATTTTATTTATCTCGGTTCTCTTTTATTTCTGTAACAACCAAAAGACCGAATGTGCATTCATACAGCAAGGGTTCTGCTTTCCGTGAAAGATATGGCCAATAAGCGCCAGAAGTCTTCTGTCACCGTCCAAGTATATAGTTAATTATTTTTTAACGAGTATCATGAGTTCTCAACGCTGGTACCATAGGGGAAGGGAGAGGGGGCGTTAAGGAAGAATTTCGACACATCGGACAAAAGTGATGAAAAGTATTTGACATGCTTAAGGACGAATGAAAAGAATGGGGCAGAATGACCCTATCAAAAACAAAGACCCCTTTTCGAAGAAAACTGAGGAAATTGGGCGTCAATTTTACTTCCGAATTAATTTCTTTTAGCTTCCTGCGTTTACAAGACAAAAATCGGAACAACAAAAACGGTTAAACAACAAAAAAGATAACTATATTTTCACTTTCAAAATATTTTTTCGATTTTCAAGATTTAATGCCCAGGTATTTTAATCATTGCGTAAGACAAAGTGAAAAAAAATAATTTGTTGCTTTATTTTTATTTTACGTTTTACATATATAAATAACTGTCATCAGTTTTTTAGAATACTTTCATGTTGACTAACATATTTAAGAGTATGTTTTCGTAGCTTTAATGTGCCGTAATCTTAAAACGTTTTCAATTGTCATTGTAATTCTAATGAAAGAATATTATTTCCCTCTCGTATAAAAATAATTTCTCTAGTCACTTATGAAAAACGGTAGTAGTCCATTTAAAATACAAAACACTAATGAGCCTTTGAGTACATTCATTAATTATTTACCATACTTAAAAGGATCCTAACAATAGAGCGAAATTGAAATAAAACATAGTTATATTTATTTTGATGATTTTGTTTGTAATCGTAACGTTTTACGATAATTTTGTTTAGTAATAAATGAAACAATCTATAATTTCTAAATATTTAATTTAAATTGCTTCAAACTGTGAAAAGAATTTTCAAAGAAATAAAGTATGTTAAATTTACATAAAGATACACACACATTTTTTTCTTTTTATTGAGGTAATATGTGAAATAAACACATAATTTTTTTTAATACTCTGAGAACCATTATTTCGTAAGTTTGAATTTGAAAAGCACAAATTCTTTTTGCTTTTTGCATTGATTGCTATTTTAAGAGTGATATTCACGATACCTTCTTGATTAAGATCTTTTGCCCAGAGAATTTGAAAGAATATTTGATGCAACCTAATTAATTATGTGTATAATTAAGGAAATTGTATAATTTTTATAATTAAAATATTGTATAGCATTCTGTATGCTTCTAATAAAGTTAATCAAAATTAATCTATAACAATCTATAGGAATATTTAAAATCTTTGAAAGAACAATAAGAATGTCAGAACTTTGGCAGAAATTTCTAAAAAGCATTTAATGAAAAGTTTATTTTTACAGAACAATAATGAATGTTGAAAAATATAGGTAATAATTTTTTGTTCCTTCTAGTAGTATAAAACTATTTAATTAAAGTGATAGCAAAATACATTACAGAAATAAAAATATGATAAACACAATTTATAAAGTAGATAAGAGTGATTTTTCTCTTTCAAACAAGAGAAATGTGAAAAATTATTCAATAAATAATAAGGTTGTATAATCTTGAGTATTTTTAATGTAAATAAGATATAAATTTATTTAAAAAATTTTAGATTTCTTTTGTGATATTGTGTCCTTTGTCAAAAAGTTTTGAGTTATCTTAGAAATCTCAAATTATTCTAGAAATGTTTTATTGTTCTGCTTAGTCTCAATGTATTAAGATATTTGAAAAAACAAACAAACAAGTATAATAATATTATTAATGTTTTATTAACTTATATTTAGAAACTTTAAAGGGAAAATACAAATTCAGAGTGTTGTGACTGTGTCCCCCCCCCCTAGTTTTTTTTTTAACCTTAAAATTTTTGAAAGCTTACTTCTGGTGGAGATATTTGAATAATTTTGAATAAGTAATCTGGAAGCCAAGCTACGTTTTGTTCTATAAATGAAACTAATATGTTTAAACAAACATTTAAACAAAGTATGTTTGTAATTAATCAGAAATTTCATAATTCAGTCAAAAAATATTTGAAAAAAGATTAAATGAAATATTTTGAGAGTTTTAAAAGAAAAATTAAAAAGCTTTTAAGATTATTATTTTAATTTTCTAAATATTTCGTGGAAAAAATTTACATTTTGTAAGAATAAATAGAAAACTTTAAAAATTTGGAAAATTTAGATTCGATTAAAAAAGAATAAAGTTATTTTTTAATCCAAAATTTATAATTTTATTTTCAAGCATTCACAGAAATTCCTTCCACGCTGCTACAGAGAAATAAATTAATTATATGACTCGGAATCGAAAATCGTCCCTCGGGAAGACCCGAGGCTTTGTGCAAGCATCGAAGTTGCAAAAGAAATGGTCTCGACTTTCCCTAATGTAGAGGCACTTTTAAAAATATTTTTAACTATACCGATATATAGAATGCATCAGAGGTCAGAGATCTTTCTCAGTTTTAACCCGGCACTTCCCACGCAGGGTATGCGATACCCACAGTCTACCTTTTTTCAACGCTCCTTCTAAATCTTTTTTGGAAAATTGATAGTTTCTCATGTAGCTGACTTTAAGGTCATATTCTTTGAGGGGGCCTTAGCTTGTAGACGAATTCTAAATATATATTTTTGGATACTGCCTCTTCGGGTATGTCATACCTTGTGCGTGAATCACCGTTACAGTTCTGAATACATGAGCACGTTTTAAATCTTCCTTATGCTATGGCGTATTATTGTAGTTATTATGAAGAAATGTGATATTTAAGTAATTTAATAGATACAGTATTTAACAAATATAGTACAACAGTATTTTCTGATGAAGAAATTCTGTTCGTGATTATGTTGAGGAAGAATCAAGTGATGAAGAGTATAACAGCTAGTATATGATTCCTCCACTGAAATCAATCCAGATTTAGAAGAGGGAGACACAGTTAGAAATAAATGTTTTATATGTATAGACACATAAACATTTGGGAAGAACATGAATTTAAAGGAGACAACAGGTACACATCCACTTTCAGATGAGTTTTTGAAAAAAAAACCTATTGCTGGAACAATAAGAGAAAATAAAAAAGAAATTCCAAAATAAGATATAGACGGTATACAGCTCTTCAATGAAGTAACTTCATTCAAAGATATTTTTCCTGGTAAAAAACAGCCAACTGAGATATTAGAAATTATAGTGAAAAGTGATCTTATTCCCTGTTTTCCCAGTTTCGCTCTAGCATTTTTTTTAACCTAACCTATTTCTGTTGCTTCTGATGAAAATTAAAAATCATTAAAAATTACTTGAGAAATAATATCACACAAGAAAGGATTTCAGATTTGGCCATAGTCTCAATTGAATCTGAAGTCTCAGAAAAAACTGACTTAACCGAAACGATTAACAAATTTGCTTCTCAGAAAACCAGAAAAGTTATTTTATAGTTACAGTAAAATCCGCTGTATAACGTGCCCCTACACATATTCGCTGTATAACACACACACCCTTTTTTACGAAGAAACCTGAAATGCATGTGCCCAATGATCTTGTGTTTTGAAGTCCTTTATTCGAGTATTATTCCAAGCTTTAGTAAAAAATAGTGTACTTTCAGAATTACAACCCTTTAAGTTCATAAGGAATGTTATTTCTTTCACAGGAACAGTATTTTGATATATGTAAAAGTCTAATCTTTTTCTATGCTCATCTTTTTTGTATTTTTAAAGTTTTTATTTTTATACCCAGCGTATAACGCTCAACCGTATGTTTCGATCTTATTTTTTGAGTTAAAAGTGCGCGTTATACACCGGATTTTACGGTTTAGTTTATTATTTAGTCTTAGTAGGACTGATTTGCATACTTTTCGTTTTACGAGATTTGTGCCTTAGAGTATTTATTTTTATTAGATTGTATTTTTAGAGTAAATTCTGTTGTTTTGCATTTATAATTATAAAATGTTTATTTTAAAGGTTATATTTTTATTATAATTATTTTGTTAAAGCATTTTGTCGCTATTATTACCTGGCAAAAAATGAAGTTCTGCACTTCAAATTTTATTTGAGTTATTATTGTGTTTTACTTTTTATTATATAAGTAGATGATTTTTTTTAATGTCAACGTTAAGTATTAGTCAAATTATGAAAAGTTCTCTAGGGGGCGGCACATTAGGTGTTTGCACTAGGGCGGCCAATACCCTAGGATCGGCCCTGTATGGAGTCAAGAAATATGTGAAGAAAATGTGCTCTAAACAGTATTTTTATTAACTGCATCTCAGAATGTATGAATTTAACAGGATTTCTAACAAAAAACGCATGTTTTACTTTCTCCAATGACATTTCTACCACATCAACTTTGTGTGGACCGAAATAAACATAACAAAAATGGGTTTTAAGGAGAAATGTTAACCCCCAATAACTGATCGCGCCGATTTTCCAAGCTACCAATTAGGTGGTCAGGCACTGAAATGGTGAATGAAGATTGTGGATACGGAGTAATCCTTGTTCTTCAGCTCATGCAACGACCTTTGAGGACTTGAAACACAAATGTAGTAAGTACCAGGTAGTACCAATGTCTTCTATTTGTTCAAAAGCATGCTCCTCAAAATAGTCCTCAACAAGCACAGATCAGTGAGGTTATGCATCATCCATTAGAATGAATTGTCTATTAAAAAGGTTTGGTTATATCTGGCGTGTTCCCTTCAGATCACCAGATGCCTTCAGTGGCTCTCCAATGTGAACCTGAATTTATCGGAAGATAGTACAGAAGGCTTCTTACTGTCTGGTCTAAAAAACATTTTATCTTTCTCAACATAAATAGGCATGCCTCTTCTGTGGTTCAAGGACACACACAACTGATATCTTGTATAGACTTCTGCTGTAGTCACAAATGTGCTCAGTTTGATTCTTGATTTGTCTAAAATTTTTAGTAATTTGAATGTTTTTTTATGTTATTGTTTGATCTTGTATTTGATTGAAAAATGTTAATATGAAAATAGGTTAAATTTTTAGAATTTATAGCCTATGTGCTTTTATTTTATATAAAGGTGTAATTTTTGCAGATAATCATGAAGGAGCCTAGCCACCCCAGAGAAAGGGTTTTCAGAGAAATTGAAACATTCCATCATTGTCGTGGTCATCAGAATATTATTCAGTTAGTGCAGTTTTTTGAAGAACAAGATAGGTAATTTACTTTTAAAAAAATAATTTAATGTTTAAATTGTTTCTGTCAGTTAAAAAGGTAATAGCCTTGATTGTGTCTTTTGTCAAAATGAAAGAACTGTATGAAGGCCTATTTTCCTTCAGCCATAGTTTTAAGTGTAAGCATTAGGTATCTAAATTCCACAATTATTTGACAGAAATGTGGTAAAGTCGCTACCTTTTGTGGGTTTTGGTTGTAATTTTGATCCCAGTTGCTCCAATAATTAGCACAAAAACATAAGGAGCTTCTGTATATTTATGCAGTTGGATCTCAAACATACAGTATGGAAGTTTTACTAGTAAGATTCAATTTCTGTAGTCACTAAGTCAAACTACCAGGCTTATTCCTGAAAGCTTTTCTATGACCACTTCCTTGAGTAAACATGTCTTCAACATGTTGTGTTTATGATTACGTAGTTTATTTCTTAGTGATATTATTATAAAATCTTTCAAGACTTTCATATTTCTTTGAGAAAACTTATTGATAAGTGCATTTTTATTTTTTAAGCTTCCAACAAAACTGTTATATGGCATTTTAATAAGTTTAAGTTAGTTCATGCTTCAAAAATTCACTGTGCTTTAAGAATTTTAAGCAAAATTTTTGAATCAAATTTATATTAATTTGAGTGAATAATCTATGAATTAAAAAAAAATTGAAAGCTTTCACATCCTTAATAGGAATGCATTTGTAACATTTCAATGCTATTTAATAGTGAGAGAGAACTGGAAATAAATAAGGAACTAGTGAAAGCTGTTAATAATTATTTTATGACCATGAATTGGATTAAAGAAACATGTTTGAATGTAGTGGGAAAGTAAACTTTTCATTACAGGATGAAATTTTTTACTTTATGGAAAGGCTAAGTTTTCTTGATGCAGAAAAAACTTCAAGCCTTAAATAACATTTGTTTCACAGTTATTGATGTTTTACTTTGGTTTTCTAATTAAGTTTTAAAGTAATAAAAACACAATTTTTTAAAACCTGCCAATTGATATAAATTTATTTTAAAAGCAAGTGTTAATGAATGCAACACGTTTTGTAGCATCTGTAAATTTCATTTAAAAAATTTGTTTATTTTCAGGTTTCTTCTAATTTTTGAAAAAGTTTACGGAGGTTGGTATCTTTTTTTATTGATCACACAAATAGACTATATAAGCAATATGTGAAATGTGCTTTGTTTATTGATATCAAATTTAATTTGCTATTAGGTCCTCTTTTGGCTCATATTCAAAAAAGGGTCCACTTTACTGAACGGGAAGCTAGCATGATTATTAGAGATGTGGCTAATGCACTTAAATTCTTGCATCATAAAGGTTTGCAATAGTTTTTGTTTTGTTTCATTCCTATATTGAAATTGAATTCTTTCAAAAACAGGCATTTGTAAAAAGAATTGTATGTAGAAATAGTAATTTTAAACAATGTATGCGTAATTAAACTTATGATATGCTGAAAATCTATTTGCCTTAAATTTGTCATGTTTTAAGTTCATAAGAACAATGGATTGTAGTTATACGGATATTAGTTTGTTCAAGAAGTATGCGACTTATTTTTTAGTGAAAGTAATATTTAGAAATTTTTATTTAAAATCAATTGATGTGGAAAAATCTTCCAGCATTGTTTTTCTCTGTAGTCTATAGTTGCAAATGTAGTTTACTATGCACTAGTTTATTTTAAACGATGAGTTATTACTATAAATATTATATTGTCATTGTTTTCTGTTTTGTTGAAGTAATGTATACTGTATTCGTACAATTTAGTTCAACAGGTAAAATTTTATTCCTGTTGTAATGTTTTAGAAGAACTTCTATTGTGTAATCAATCTAACTGTAGCATATGTTAATTTGAAAGTGATTTGTTAACTTTTTATGCTATCTTAATTAAAATGTAGTCTAGTAAATGAGAATATTTTGAATTATCGTAAGCTGCACCTTGCATCTATATTGCTAAAGAAAGAAGGCACCCACCCCTGACAAAATTGAGAACATTCTGGTAACCTCAAGTCCATTGCTTCATAATATTTACCTAAGATTTTCAGTATTTCTTTGGCAAACTATGTAGCCACTTTCGTTTGTATTTGGTTTCTGCTTATTGTTATATCTTTCCTTCTGCCAATCTCCTCTTGATTTAAATTTTTAAAAATGAGGTAATTGGATTTGTGCCAACAAAAGGAAATGCAATAAAATTGTTTTACAAATGCAACATTTTCCCTCTGAAGCGCAAATGCTCAAATTTTCATATGTTGAAGTTATGTTTCTGAAAACAAATATTTTAGAAATGCAGAATTAATGCTTTGAATTGGCTTAGAAACATATACCTACCTGCCTTTTAGTGTAATTTTCTAATTTTTGTGGGAAAATTACTAAAAATATTTGGAAGAATCTCAAAAGCACATTAACTTATAATTAAAAAAATAAAGAAATTAAAATTCAAGATGCAGCTGAACAAACATGAATTTAATAAGCAAACTTTTCAAATCATTTCTCTGATGATAAAGTAAGTGGCAGAAAATATCAGTATGATTGTGATAATACACAAGTACCTAAACATTGCATATTGGTAGTAAATTTGAGCCTTTGGGAGGTCAGGTTTTGACTGATTTGAGTGATTAATATACTTTAATGGGGTTTTCAAATTCCTGCCTCAAGTTTTTATTAGTATTATTAATATAAAGTTTTTGTGCCTATAGAAATGTTTTAATCTAAAAAATTTGGGCAAATCTTTGATTATTTGCTTGATAGCTATCATTCTTTTTATCTTGTCTTGTCTATGGATTTATTGCATTTCTATATTGGTCCAAAAGCCCTAATAACAAGTGAGGCCAGGTCTGGAGCTTGTGGACTGTAAAGAATGCCCTGTAGTGATGCTTTAAAAAGAGAATGGACTTTTTTTGCAGTCCAAAATATATATGGTCTGGTGATAATTGGGTTTGCGGACAATTTCTGCAGATAAGGTAAAATCGGGAATTATCTGGAGATATTTTCATGCCTTTGAAATAACCCGTACAGAGTTTTGCTTCTGTAGATGACAAATTTGCTATTCTTTTTGTAACAAACAAATATTTCTATGCATACAACATGCTGGAGGTGTAATTGGTGGTAAAACTTAGAATAGTATTTTTATATTATGAATTAAAAATTTATAAAATTGTATGCTTTAAAATTAATTTCTTGTAGGTATTGCTCATCGAGATCTTAAGCCAGAAAACATTCTCTGTTTCAGTCAAGATCAGGCAAGTATAATTTTTCTGTATTCATTTCCTTAATTTAAGCATTGTATTGTGAATTAAAACAAAGATCACATTAGATTTATAACTGTTTTAATTTAATTTCAAAGTATTTGTGCCACCCAATTAAGTGTAATCAAAATCTCCATACTTCATTTTGGGAGTTCAACAGCTAAATACTTTTTTTTTTGAAAAAGCTGTATTAACCATAGTTGTATTATTCATTTTAATAAGGATTTATTGCATAAAATTAAAAAATAATTGAGCAGTTTAATATTGGTTAAAATGATTAAAATTAAGAATACAGTTCTTAAATGTATTGTTTTGAAATTAATCTTGTGTTATTTTATGTAAAAAATATGTTTAGGAATAGTATGTTGTATTGTGAAATTCTCTTGCTTGTACTGCAATGTTATGTATACTTTAAGACTTGGGAAATTTATATTTTTCATAACAATTTAAACTGACTTATTTTATTATAGGTGTGTCCTGTTAAAATCTGCGATTTTGATTTGGGAAGTGGTGTAGTTTTAAGCAAATCAACATCACCATGTAGCACTCCAGAATTGCTCAGCCCTGTAAGTGTGTTCAATTGTTAATTTGTCGCTTTTAAGAAATGTGTCTATTAATTATTTATATAGTATTGTAAATTCTAGACATTCTTTGTCATTTGTGAATGATGCTGCTACATAATTTTTTTTTATCGCAAATTTAAATAACACTAAAGACATGATGTAAATGTTATTCTTTAGCTAAAATATGTACTGAAATGTAATAGTTACTTTTTTTAATATTGAACATTTGCTGTTTTGATTGTTGTGGGATTTGTGAAGGAACTGAATTTCTTATTTATGCCCTGAGCATGTAAATAGCTTTTAATTCAGGCTTCTAGCATTATAGGAAAAGTTTTCAAACACAATATAAATGGGTTTCGGTGGTATTTTATATTTGAGTGTTTAGTACATCAGAAATTTATGTAAATTTGTGAGTAACACAATGCATACTTTGAGATTGTTATTGAAAATTCTCATTTTAGGTTGGCTCTGCTGAGTTTATGGCTCCTGAAGTAGTAAGTGGCTTTGTTGGAGAAGCTTCTCCTTATGACAAAAGATGTGATTTGTGGAGTCTTGGCGTAATAATGTAAGTTCAAACTTGGATACTCTAATTGGAACTGCATTTTTAAAGGAAATCTTTGTTAACAGTTCTTTTAAAATTTTACAGAATTGTGTTTTTTTGCTGCTTATGAAAAGAAACTAATTTGACGATTATTATTGAACAATCTCTTCAGTTGTATTAAAATTTCAAAAGCTTTTGTTTAAAAGATTTTGTATGAAAATCTGATGAGCCATTTGAGTGATTGATTTTTTTTTCTCCTTGACAATGGTTTTCCCGTTCAGTTGCAGCATTGAGGAAGTTGCTGATACTTTTTAGAGACTGAATGAAGCTTCTAGATTTGAATTTTCTAATGATAAAGTCTTTTGTATCCATTTATCATCTTTTGAGTATAAAATTTAATTAGTGTGATATGAAATATTAACAATTCCCATTAAAGGAATTTTTTTTTAAATATTTTCTCATTTTTTCCGAATATTTAAGTTCATTGTAAGTGAAATACTGCCCATATTACTTATGTTTGTTAATTTTATTTAATATATTTGAAATACTGTGATGTATATTCTCATTTAATTGGTTATTGTGAATATTGGGAAATATTTAATTTTTTTTTTTGTATAGGTACATATTGTTGTGTGGTTATCCGCCCTTTTATGGATGTTGTGGAGGCGACTGCGGATGGGAACGAGGAAGTGCATGTGAAGCATGCCAGGTCAGTTCTTAAAGATTAATAAACTAAAATTTGTAAATTTTTATTCTATTTTTAATTTTAGAAAAACTTCCATATATATTATAAATTTGCATTAAATTCTGAGGATCTTATATCTAATCTATTATAAATTGTCTAGTTAGATTCTCAGAGAATTTGTAAATTTGAAGCAAAAATCTGAATCTTGCGAGTAGTCCAGATTTGATTTTTGCACATAAAATTTAGTCCAGTCTTTATCACTTAACACCATTTATTGGAATAGATTTTTTGTGAACTGTTAGACATTATATTGCATTTAAGTAAAATGTATTTAAACTCTGCAGTAAGTTGCTGTTTAGATATATAAGGTCGTAAAAATGGAATTGATTTGTTTACTCTATAACACTATATTTCGGTAGCAAATCCTGTAAATGTTAAGTGATGGCTATTTTTCTCTGTGGTTATCAGGATTTCATTTAAGTCTGCATTTTATTCCTATTGACTATCATTAACCTTTAATCTGAATTGATTGTGATGTTATAAGGAGTCTTTGACTTATTTTTAATTTATATATATTCAGTATTTAATTTTTTATTGCATACACACATATTCTTTAAGCCCCATCTTTAATTTAACTCGTTACAAAATCAAAACAAGCATCTTTTACTATACAATTGTACCAACCTTATTGTTCCATTTTATAACCTTACTTATCTCTCCTGTAATAACCCAACACTAATTTCCCCTAAACTTTTCTGGTGATAGAAGTCTTTTCTACTGCTGTTAAAAACGTGTCCTCTATCTTGTTAACATTTTGTATTATAAACAAAATTCCGTTTGTCTATAGAAACAATCTTAAATATTAGCTCTTTCAATTCACATTTTTAATTAGTTTTTAAAAATAGACTGAATCAATTTCTCTTATGTCGAGAAGTTTTACAGGTTCTCATTTCATTTTAAGTAAATGGGTGAAATAAATTTCTTAAGACTCAAAGGTATTCTATTTCTTTTTGTAGAGCATGTTGTTTGAATGTATTCAAAATGGAGTGTATGAGTATCCAGAACGTGAGTGGGCGTTTATATCTGAGGAAGCTAAGTCACTAATAAGTAATTTATTGGTGAAAAATGCAAGTCAGCGGTATTCGGCTGAAACTGTTTTGAATCATCCTTGGGTTGCCAATGGTGGTCCTACTACTCTCTTGGATACGCCCACTGTTATTCGAAAGTAATATTTAATTTCTTCTTTTTAATTAAATTTTTATATATTCATATTTAATATGCATGAATCATTAATTTTATTCTGAACAGTTATTTTAAATTTTTGTACTCTCAATTAGAATGCATTAAGATGGGCATTTTAGATACATTATGCATCATGTATTTTGTGTAAATTCATTACAAATCCATCAGCTTTATAACTTTTGAATGGGTAGTTCCATTTGTTGTTTTAAAATTATGCTTATGTGGACAAGATTTAAAATTTTTAATAAGTTTTTTAGATGCTCCAAAACGTATTTTAATCCAAATTCTCTTTTTGTTGATTTCCTTTTCCTTTCATGTTTCACTCAAATTTGATAAATTAAATGTTTTATAATTATGTGGTGAAAGTTTTATATGGCTTACTTGTAATTTAGATTATGGGGTCTCAGGGGTGTTAAATTTCTCTAGAGGTCTGAAAATATAAACAATTTTCAAATGGGTATAATTCTTTTAAATTTATATTAAATAATTTGAATCTTTTACACATTATATATTTATAAAGGAATGAGGCTTCAGAAAAGAATAAAATGTTTAAAATGTAATCATAATTTTAAAAATTATAAGCATATGAAAATATAAATATTTCTTATAGAAAATTTTCTTAAGTTTTACGTCTTGCATACTATTTTCTAAAATAGTAGCTGTAATTACTAGCTATAAGTTGATTTATAAAGATAAATGTATTCTTATGATACTGTAGCTACTTTTATATAAATAGAATTATAACTTACATATTTTAATAAATAAATATTTTTTAAAAACGTATTTTTTTTAAAACATTGCAATATTTTACAAATATTTTGAAATACAAAAGATATATAATACTAAAATTAGGTAGGGTTTAAAGAGTATGATGCATTTTAGAATTCTGGGAAGTTTTATGTATCAGAGGCTACTATTTTAGAAAATAGTGTGTTCAATGCAACAAATACGCAATATTTGTTATAGAATTTTCATATACTTATGATTTTTAAAATTATTATATTTTAAAGATTTTATACTTTTCTGAAGCCCCATTCTTTTATAAATGTGTAAATGATTCGAATCATTTAATTTAAAAGAATTATACCTGTTTGAAAATCGTTTATATTTTCAGACCTCTAGAGAAATTTAACACCCCTGAGACCCCTTATAGAAACTTTGCATGAAAGTTATTTCTACTGAATATAAAAGTGTGTGGAAATGAGATAGTGAAATTATTTATTGCATGCGATTTCAGTTTTTGTTACAACCAGCAAAATGTTTTTTCCCAAGGTTTCACAGTAATTGAGCATCCTTAAAAATATATAGTACTTTGTAGTATTTTTGCTGTTATATGGTGATTCCGACTTGTTAAATTCAATTCCTATAATGCAAAACTATAGTAGTCAAGTGGGGGAATTTACACATATGTATTCCAATTTGTAAAAGCTGAATTGTGGTTGTAGTAAATATCATTTAAATGTGTAGGAAGGGTTCGTTTAGGTAATTGCTGATTATAATTAGGTAATTTTTTTTATTAATTGAAAATAAGCGTTGTAATAGAATAAAGAATGTTTCACTTGAGAAGTTAAAATTTATTTGGAAGGGCTATTTTCGAACCTCTTAGCAAATACCAAGTTTCTCACTTTGGTAAAAGTTCATCATAGATATACCATTTTAAAAGAAGTAAATGTTTGTATAGATAAAAAAAATTTTTTTTGATAAGATAAAATATTTAATTCGATTGAATTAAGATCTTTTATTGGAATTGTTTTATTTCAATTGTTAATATGAAACTAGCTGCATGGCCCTGCGTTGGAGGGGCTTTCTCTACTTTTATAAATTTTCCCTTCCCTTCACAAAATCGCCACTTCCATTATTCTTTTTCGAAGTGCCATCCTCGACAATGGTTCAAAAGGTCAAGGTGTGTCACCAAAAGCTCTCAAGTAGGTGAACAATGCGACTTTAATATTGACACTCACTTTGCAATTTGTTTTCGTTTTAAAAAAAGTTGTGTATGTTGAAGAAAGACGGAAAAGTACAATTTTTAAATTTGCAAAATTCTACAACTAAATGTTTGAAACATGGGAAATTTTTAAAAATCATTTTCATTTAAATGCATCGATATTGCTTTGTTTTAGAAAGAATGATAAAATATGCTAAGTTTCTTTTTGTAAAAAAAAACATCCAGAATCGTGGCGAATTTAAAACATAAGAATAAAAAGGTAAAAGTGGCTGGGAATCTATTTACATTCACTGTATAAAATCATTCAAAAATAAAATAATACTATGTGATAAAAATATATTTCAGACTGTTAAGATTTTTTATTCCACTGTTTTGCAATAAATCATTCTTTAAGAATGAAGAAAACTATTAGTTATAAAAAAAAATAAAAGCTTGCACTCTTTGAAACATATATCTGCAATCTGTAATGAAGAAAATACTGCTATATAAAGAAAATTACTTAAACGATGAGAGAGCATAAAACGGGGAAATTCCCGTTATCTTTCATCAAGCAAAGCTCTACCCCCTCTTTCCATTTGTAAACGGAATCGTGAACAGAGTGATCTTCGCTGACTGTCATGCATGCTCAAAGCACGCAAAATCTTGTAAATGTTTTTAAATTTATTATTATTATTATTATTTTTTTTTTTGAGGGCTCAATTTTTAAGTTGAAGCTTCCAAATTTCACACATCGATTGCAAACAGTAATTTTTTAACGAAAAATGTAAGAAAAAAATATATTTATAAATTCTTGTAAAAAGTTATTAGAGGAAAAACAAAACATTTTTTAATCCTTAATTTTTAACCAATTTTTTCAATCTTTGTTTAGATGTTGGATTATGTTCTAAACAGGGAAAAAAGTTCCGTGCAATTATCTTTTCAAAAAACGAAGTTATTAAATGTTTAATTAAAATGTTGAGTAATTTTTTGAAAAATTGTGAAAAAAAAGTGTTCAGCACTTTTTTTTTGACTGATTCTAAAAGAGAAAAGCATGTACTTTTTTAGTGTTGAATATGAATTCATTAACTCGAAAAAAACTCATACATAAAGATTTCAAAATCATTTTCATAAAAACGCATAAATTTTGACTCATTTTTAAAAACTTGAAGTATGCAAATATTATCATTTTTTTAAAAAAAAATTATACCGTTTCGTGGCGAAGTAAATGATCTTTCTGATTCTGTAATTTTTTTTTTTGTCTGAGTTTCATAGAAAAATTAGATCACTGTTTTAAAAGCGTCAAAACTGCGAAAAAATTTCTCCTTATCATTCTTCATTTTGCGTCGCCTAATTAAAAAGTCAACACTGGGGTAAAACAATTATGTGTATAAGGTTTTTAATTAATCTTTTTTACTAATTGCAATATTGGAATATAAATGGTCAACATGGCTTCCTTGGATCATTCCCAGACTTGGTACCTTCTTAGAGTTTCTGCGTGGTGCGGTTCGGGAAAAGATAGATGCACAAACAGATAAATAGATACGTTTATGTACGAATTTTAATAGTATAGAGATTAAGCCTGTTTAATGACTTTAAGAAAATTGAATATTTTAAATATTTTTTCAGGAATAACAGTGCTAGAGATCTGGCTGTGTTTGCAGAGAATGCTAATGCTTTTAAAAGAATGCACATGAGGCATATCGTTCATAGCAGTGGACCATCAGTACACTTACCTGAAGAGAACATTCAGCCAAGTGCTTCATCTGCAAGTTCATCTATGATGTTCAGTTTATCTCCATTAAGCGATTCATCATTGTATCAAAGGCGACGAGGAAGTCATTCTCAATGAGCTTTGGAGGCTTTTAAATTGTCTGGAAAGCATATTGCCTTCTTGTGAAATCGGGCTTTGGTAATTTTTTTTATTTAGGAACAGGGAGCACATTTTTTTTTTATTTGATGGATTAAAAAGTTCATAAGTCATGGTATTCAGATCTATTTTGGCTTGTATGAATATCCTGCCTGTTTAATTTCTGAAAGAAAAATTTATTTAGTCATGGTATTCAGATCTATTTTGGCTTGTATGAATATCCTGCCTGTTTAATTTCTGAAAGAAAAATTTATTTTCAAGCAAGGTCCATTGCATATTACTCTATTATTGGCAAATACATAAAAAATATTTATACTTAAACCACAAAGTATTTTTAATTTGCAAATGGTGTTGATAGTTGTAGCCTGTAAAAAACTTATTTACTATTATTCATGGATTATATATTTCATTTCAGTGTATTTATTTCGTCTGTGTTTTACAAATTGGACACCAGATTCTGTGTAAAGTAGAAATTGGTGTAATTCAATATTTTTGCATTTTTAATATATTTAATAAACTTGTGCGTTTCAAATATAAAATCTTGGTAGAATAGTTATATCTTTGTTTTTTGAATAACTGTGTTCAAGAAAAGTCTCCAGTGTTGTCAAACCACTATGATTGACGATATCATTGTTAGAAGTTTGTCTCCGTATGACTATCCTTTAATATTGTCAATTCTTTTAAAATTGAAATGTTTGTTCTCTAATGTCTAATCACCTAAGCTGATTAAGTAACAAGTCATAATATTATTTGTAGAACTGTTACTTGTTTGGATGCAAGAGGACCAACCTGTTTTCTTTTGGATTAGTATTACATTAAATTTTTTTGTATTTTCCTCATTGTGGAAAAAGTATGTTGCCATTTACAAGCAGGAATTTATTTTGTTATTGAAAGATGTGCTTTGTAAAAATCCCTTGCCAAAGTTCAATTGTTACTTCCATCGCTCAAAAACCCATGTGCGGAGCACTGTATTTTGAATGTCCTGAGTTATCAGGAATGGTGCTTTTTTGTATGTTAAAGATTGAAATAAAGATCCTATGTTTCATTTGTTTTGTTTTATGTTACAAATAAAATTTATTACAAGAATTTTAAGTTAAATTTACCTAAGACTTTTAATATTTGGATATAAAAGGTATGTGGATTCAGAGCTATTGTAGTAATTTAACTAGATGTTGAGCTGGTGAAATAGTAATACACAATTAAATTGAAGAATTCAGTTCTAGTTATGCAATAAAATAAGTTAATTTTATATTTTGAAGCAATGATTTTAGTTAATCCAAAGTTTTAAGTTCAAACATTTTTAAAATTAGAATAAGTGGACTCTTATTTTCCAAATAGTTTATATAAAGTTTGAAGGTATTTCTCTGAAAATCAATTTTACTCTTAATATTTGTGGAACAGGAGGAGGGTATACTTTTCTTTGGAGCAAAGTTAAATGCTATCACTATAACATGATTGATTNAAAAAAAAAAGCCAGTTGCGTAACTATGCTTTAAATGAAATTTATATTCAGGGTTGGTTCTACCTGTTGTGTGTAGAGAGCTTTTATGCAACTACAACCATCTTTATCAAATTAAAGGACAGGTATGTATTTCTAGTGAATGTTAAGAATTTGCTTTAAAGAAAATCAGAATATCGACATGCGAATTGTAGTACAGAAGCTTGATGACAGGAATATCCTTAGAGGATCGAAGTTTTTAGAAGGAGAAAAAGATACAGAGACAAGAATTGGATCAAAATCGAATTCGACAAAGAATCTTTGCTCGATATATTCTCTGTGCATTAATGCCAAAATGTTTAAATATATGAGGAAATGCATAAAATTTTTTATTTCCTAATGCAACAATGTTTCATCAGATTTTAAAGATTAAGCACACAATTTTCTAGTATCTGAATTAAATAATGTTTTTAAGTTGTAATTTTATGGATTTTGTTGGAGTATTTATTTTCATAAATTATGAAATGTTTTAACACTTTTTAAAAAGTTGCCTTGCGAATTCATTTTATGTAATTATTTTAATTACCATACAAAATTGGAGGAAAAGGTTTGAAAATTCATCGAAGTTACTATTTATTCATATTTATTTTTTGTTGAGAAAGTCATTAAAAATAATTAGCAAGCTAAAGCACACACACACACTTCATCGTAGTTTGTGTATCAGCTGCTTATTGCATAAAAGCTGTTAAATAGGTATGATTCACATTTGGAAAAGTTAATTACACAAAATTGGATATCATTTCTTTTCAAACATTGTAGATAGTTTAAGATCTAAATTTTCTGCATTTATATTTTTAATGAGAGGAAATAGTACTTTATACAAGTACTTGCATAATGTAATATACAAATGTTTGGAATGAATTCATAATTATCATCTATTAGAACATTTATTCTAGTTAGTGCTAGATCTGGAAATATTAATGTCTTAGTTATGAAATGATAGAAAGGGAAATAATATTTTACACCAGGGGTATCAAATACGCATCCCACTGATTCTTTTAAAAAATTTTAAATATCGCTTTTAAAGTTTTTTCATTTTGAAAGTTATTTGAGGTGACCATATATATATATATATATATATATATATATATATATATATATATATAGGGTATATTGAAGTAGTGTTGGCCAGTGTATGCGATTATCATTTTTGATTCATTAACGACGTCTTCAGAATAACTTTACCTCCTTTATTATGAGCACACATCAGCAGATTAAAGCACAATTACATTACATTTTCACATTGAATAGGCAGTGGCATTTTGGAGGACACAACACAAAGGCAAAGAAAGCTGCAAGTATTTACAATCTTACATGATGGTGGAAAGTAGAGAAAAGAGAGACGATTACCGCTTAGAAATATCAGGAATCTGGAGTCTTGGCAGACCCTCTGTTCCATATCTGGGACTAGACTGGGCATGGTGTTGCAGTCGTTGTAGGAGGTAGGCGTGGCAAATGAAGCAGGAACCAATGGGAATCGATCTGGCGGAGTAGGTTTCGGCGACTGGCTATAGATGGGTTACTATTGGTTTAGAGAGCAGTTCTAATTTACCAACCCAACTCGGTAGAAGATAAAATTTTGACTATTGAGATGTTGGCTATCATATTGAAATTAAAGAGGAAATTGAAATTAAATTTTTAACTTCTAATTACTTCTTTTAACTTTCTAATAGGGATTCTAGTATTAGGCATGCTTGCTGTTTAAAATCGTCAGTGGCTTTTTAAGTGCTGGGAGAATTTCGATTAACTTAGGGAATTGTTTTACTAGATTTGAAATAATGTTATAAAGAGGTCTCTCTACTAGATTTTGAATATCATTTGCATTGCTATTTTCTTTTTCAAGAATAATCTGGGGTTGACTTTCTTTCCCCAGAAAAAAAGTCAAATTCTTTTTCTTTCTAATCTTTCCTTATTTTCTTTATTTAGTGCTGGGAAGTCATTTTTTGAGGATTTGTGTCTGCAAGTGCGTCAGCGAAGAAAAATCCTTCGGAAACATTTCGACTTCGAAATTTTTCTTGGGTTTATTATTAAAAACGGGTTCCTTTTTTTGTGGCTGAGGGAATTTGGGGCATTTAGCGTAGCAGGCAGAGTGCCTGTACACATGGCAATTAATGCAGAAGGGATTCTCCTGCCGTTCTTTCATTTTACAATCCTTCGTTAGGTGCTCTTCTCCGCAATTCAAACAACGTGGCTTTATGTGACACAATTCGCGGCGGTATGATAAAAATTGTTGCATCTAAAACATTGAGTTATACCTCTAATGAGGTACCCCTCAACTCTTATTTGCATATACCCTAAACGGGTGAGGTCAAAAATTGGCAAATTAATACTATTTCTTGGTAATGTTTCGAGAAAAAATTGCAATGGGTTTTTAAGTTACTTTATAGAAATGAGTTAGTTACAACTGGTAACAGTGAAACCAAGTTCTAGATCTAATTGAACATCTGACGCGCGCGCGCGTGGTTTAGTGCATCCGGGGAGCCCTTTGATTACAACTTTTATTTGCTTAATTTCTTTCGGGGAATTGCATAAAATTCAAAGTCGTTATTTTCTTCTAAAAAGTGCGTTAAGCTTTCGTCAAAGTCATTCGTAAAAATTCTAATGTAATCACCCGAGTTTTTGCTTGTAATTTCTGGGAATTTTTCTTGGATTAATTTAAGTTCTCGGGGTAATTATTAATTTTGAGCATGATTGGGGAGGGGAGCTTAGGTTTGGGAACACATAATTTCATTTTCATTATTTTCGGTACTAAGCGAGTGCTCTACATCCTGTTCTAAATTTTCGAAATTGTTTTGGGTTAAAACAGGTTCAGGGGTTTTAATAGGAGAGTTAGNTCTTACGCGGTTTTTTTAGGGAAGAAAAGTCATCCTGATTATCTTTGCAATCTTTGCGTTTTTGGGCTTTGTTCTTTTTAGGTTTACTTTTAATTTCTTCAGATTGAGGATTTTTTCTAGAATTAATAGAATCTGCCAGGGCAGAGGAATGATCGGGGCAGTCGGGGTCGGTACATGGAGGTAAATTTTGAAGCTCTCTTACCAAAGTTTCCCTGGTTTTTCTGTTCCTTTTCAGCAAAGTCTTGTAACCTTCGGTGGGGACTCCTGGTTATGGCTTCTGTATCAGGCTTTCAATTTTTTTAATGTTCTTTTCGGTAATTTGGATCTTTTTCATGACATCCTTCAGAGTCTGGCATTCAGTAGTTGAGATCGTAGAATTTGGAGTTCCGGAACGCGCGGGATGATCGTGTTTGAAAGGAGTATCTGGAAATTTCGGAATTCAAATCCATATCGGAATCTGAATCGCTCATCATCGTTCTCCTAGAGGCAACCCCCTTGACCAAAAAGCCATGAAAAGGGCTGCAAAGGACTTAACGTGCTCTCTCTGTCTTATGAATCGAAAAAAAAATCTGGGAGCTCAGACACGCGCGTCTGAACTGCTCGAAGTCTAGCGATCCTCAATCAGGGATCGATTTGAAAAAAAGAGGGACGATTACATCAGATTTTTTTTGTTTATATACCAGCAGTGCAAAAAAGCGCGTGACTATGACGTAATAGTTCTGATCGGATAAAATACGCGGGACACAGGGATTTCGGTTTAGTCGATTACGATTAAGATTACAATATAAATTTTAAACTAAAGAATTAGTTATTTTAAATATTAGTACAAAGAGTTAATAAAAAGGACACTAGAGAGAATTATATAATATATTGAAGAGCCCAAAAACTGGTATAGTCATGTGTATGCAAATAAAGAGATGGAACCAATCACAGTACGGCTCTGCGGTCGGCAAAGCCTATGCAAGACAGTGAGTCTCTGGCACATTTGTTAGGTAGGTTGCTGCTACAATGGCAGGTTATCAAGATTTAAGTGAGTTTGAACGTTGTGTTATAGTCGGCGCACTAAAGATGGAACATAGCATCTCCGAGGTAGCGATGAAATTGGGATTTTCATGTACGATCATTTCACGAGTGTACTGTGAATATCGGGAATCCGGTAAAACATCGAATCTACGAAATCGCTGTTGCCGGAAAAAGATCATGCAAGAACGGGACCGACGACTGATGAGAATCATTAAGCGTGATAGACGTGCAACCCTTCCACAAATTGCTGCAGATTTTAATGCTGGGCCATCAACAAATGTCACTGTGCGAACCATTCAACGAAACAAAATCGATGTGGGCTTTCGGAGCCGAAGGCCCACTCGTGTACCCTTGTTGACTGCACGACGCAAAGCTTTACGCCTCGCCTGTTCCCGTCAACATCAACATTGGACTGTTGATGACTGGAAACACGTTGCCTGGTCTGACGAGTCTCGTTTCCAGTTGAATCGAGCTGACGGGTATGGAGACAACCTCATGAATGCATAGACCTTGCATGTCAACAGGGGACTGTTCAAGCTGGTGGAGGCTCCATGATGGTATGGGTCGTGTGCAGTTGACGTGATATGGTACCCCTGATACGTCTAGATACGACTCTGACAAGTGACAAGTACGTAAGCATCCTGTCTGATCACCTGCACCCATTCATGTCCATTGTGCATTCCGACGGACTTGGGGAACTTCAACAGGATAATGTGACATCCTACACTTCCAGAATTGCTACAGAGTGGCTTCAAGAGCACTCTTCTGAATTTCGATACGTCTGCTGGCTACCAAAATCCCCAGACTTGAACATTATTGAATGTATCTGGGATGCCTTGCAACGTTCTGTTCAGAAGAGATCTCCACCTCTTCTTACTCCTACTGATTTCTGGACAGCCCTGCAGGATTCATGGGGTCAATTACCTCCAGCACTACTTCAGACATTAATCGAATCCATAGCAAGTCGTGTTGCGACACTTCTGCGAGCCCGTAGGGGCCCTACACGATATTAGGCAGGTTTACCAGGTTTTTTTGGCTCTTCAGTGTATATATATATATATATATATATTTATATATATATAATATGACATGTTTTGCATCCAGAATCAGACTTAATTTTAAAAGGGAGCTTTATTCAATCAATTCTAGAGATCATCTGACGCTAAAAGCAGAGAGAAAAAAGCACGCCACCGTGAAAAACTAAGTGGGTTACCACTTAAAACACAGATGTGATAAGTATCGCGGATTTTATGAGTACTTGAAAGTTAATGCTGACAAATAGGGCTATTAAATATATCGATCTGGAATTAGAAATGCTTATTGGATAGGCCGTATGTTTTCGAAGAAATAAATGGGTGATTAATGTGATACTTGGAGATGAAATAAAAAATAAGAGTTAAGTGCTAGATAGGGAATTTAATTTTCCTTACATATCTAGATATATATTATAAATGCGAAAGTTTGTTTGGATGTTTGGTCGTCTTTCACACAAAAACAACTGAATGGATTTTAATGAAACTTTACAGTAATATAGCTTATACATCAGAATAACACATAGACTATAATTTATAGCATATGCAATAATTTATAAAGATATTGTGGGAAGTGTCCAAAATAT
>BMAV01000863.1:150431-174025 GCA_019973955.1 Trichonephila inaurata madagascariensis | reverse complement strand
CTTTACAATGTTTTAGGTTTTAAACTGTAGTAAATTTTTATTTTAAATAATTCCTTAATTCTATGTCATAAGTCATAAATTAAATTGTTAATATCTGAGGTCATTATCGGAATGGTCGCACGGACTACCTAAAATGTCTTTTTGGTCGACCAGTCGACCGCGGTCGACGTCTTGGCCACCCCTGGTGTATATAATGACACATTTTCTTACAATATTTCAGAATATATTTTTTTTTCAAGTGAAATAAATTTTTTTATCTGATATTTACTAATAAAGTGTTATATGATTGTAAATAATATAAAAAATATTAAAAAATTAATTTTAAACAAATTTTTGTACACATTCTTTCACAATGCAGTCATTTTGATTGCTTTTGGGCAATATAGGTATATACAAAGTATCAGTCTTTCTAGTGTTAAAAATAAAAAGATCAAGAAAAAAAAGCTTCCCGTGTAGGACTTTTAAGATGTATGGTAAGATTTTTCATGGAACTTAAAGTTTCTTTTAAAGTAACAGAAAAATGAAAAAACCGAAAAATAACAAATTTTTCAATAAAGTTAGCAAGACTATACATACAAAGGAAAGAATTTAGAGGGAATTCCCTATAGAAAGTATTCCCTATTCAAAATTACCTTTTCAACTGATTTGCCCTTATTATAGTGTGATATGGTCGTTCTATGGCGACCATATCTTTGATTGTCAGCGTGAATTAGAGGTGTGGAATTTTCGAAATGAATCGACATTTTAAAATTCTTAATATGACTTTATTAAGAGTTTAACTTAAATTTCTAATAAATTGGATAAACTTATATTAAGTGAGAATAAACCAAACATGCAGCTGTAGCTAAACCTGATCGCGTAACTTGGATCACTTATCTAAATAATTATATTATCCGCCTACTTTCAATTCTGATAATATTACAAGTTCTAATATCAAATAATCAGTCCTACCTTGAATAAAGCTATAGTTCAATCACTTTCAGAGAGACTTTTAAACACGCGTGCAATAGTATGTACCTTGTAGTAATGGCTAGAAATCTGTTAATCTTTGGTAGGCCGTCAAATTACACTTCTATCTCTTCCAAACATAACTTTCTCTAAATTGCCATCCCGCTTAGTAAAACTTCTGTTCTTTTAAAGGCTATCTTATTTGCATTTACAATTGCATTTCACTCCTTGGATTTGGGTTGGAAAAGATTTGCCATTAATCTTGGCCGTCAAAGAACCCAGAGGTTATGTTACAGAAAAGACGCGTGAGCCCGTCACAATAGTTATGTTGCTACCTTTTATATTTTTTAATTAAATGTGGAAGAAATTATTGCTAAATTGGCTTGCTTGGTGGTCAGGGTCCGAGTGCCTTAGTGCACGGCACCACCTGGCCCATTGGTAGCTACGCCACTGGGTGTAGAGTCAATAATTAGTGCGATATTTTTTTTTTTTTTTTTTGGTAATGCGTGTTATCTCATAACGAATAGATTCGGCTAAGATATTATTTTATTTTGAAAATGCTGCCCAAAGTAGTGTGGAATACGTGTTTTGTTATTTTTGCTTTTACTGGCATTATTAAGGTGTTCTGAAATACACTCATGGACAAAATGAAATTAAATTTTACATACGTAATGACTACTTTGATATAAGTAAATGATTAGAAAATCAAATAAAAAGGATTATTTATTTCAGAGAAAAAGGCAAAAGAACGGAGGATTTAATACCCTGTTGAACCCCCTCTAACGCAAATGCACGATGCGATACGATCCGGCATTGAGACATACAAGTTCTGTATGATGTCTTGAGACATTTCGTTCCATATTTGCTGTAACCTTGCCTCTAGTTCGTTCAAACTCGAGGGATGCCCAACTCGCCGTCCCAAATGATCCCAGATATGCTCGATTGGAGACAAATATAGTAATCGGGCAGGCCAAGGAAGAGTAGCAACAGTGCAGAGACAGTCTTGTGACACCCTTGCCGTTTGAGGTCGGGCATTGTCTTGTTGAAAAATGGCTCCTGGAAGCCGTTGAATGAGTGACAACACATGTGGTCGCAGGATGTCACGGACATACCTCTGGGCTGTCATGGTGCCACGGATCAATACTAGGGCTGATTGTGTATTGTAGGCAATGGCACCCCATACCATCACACCAGCGGTGTGTTGTTATAAATCAAAGGCAGGATTGTGGCGTTCACCACAGGGTCTCCACACACGAACACGATTGTCATCACTGCTGAGATTGAACTGGATTCGTCGCTAAAGATGACTTGGATCCATTCCGCTGCAGTCCAGTTTCCTCTAGTGCGGCACCACTCCAAACGGAGGTATCGATGGGTGGGCGTCAAGGGCAGCACACGTAATGGGCGTCGTGATCCCAAATCTCCTTCAGCCAGGCGCTTTCGTATGGTTTGAGAAGACACACGGGCCCCTATCGAAGATGCCACCTGTGCCTGGATGGCGGCCGATGAAGCAGTTGGCTGTACGCGTGCATTTCTTACGATGTGGCGGTCTTCTCGACGTCTGGTCTGTCGAGGGCGTCCTCAGCCTGGTCTTCGTGTAAATAACATCTCTCGGATCCACTGATCCCAACACCTCCTCACAACACAATCAGAGTGGCCTAATTGATGAGCTACTCTCCTAGCTGACCACCCAGCTTCCCTCAATACTTGCATTTTTATGAAAATGAAAGTATTACTTATGAATCTTGTTACTTTTTTAGATACATAGATAACTTAATTATATTTAGTAATATAGTAGACTTTGTTCCTAACCTTAATTATTATACCCACTATTTAAAATTAGTAAAAACTAATTATAATAATGAGTCAGCTAACTTTTTACCTTCAATTAAAGGTTAAGAATAATTTGCTATTAAGTAATATTTTTGATAAAAGAGACTCATTTGATTTTAACATTATAAAAATGCCTTTTTGGGGTAGTAACCTACATCTATCAATATTTAGAAATATTATCTTAAATTTTATAAAAAGAAACAATGATTTAGTTACTGAAGACATTTTAAAACAAAGTAATTTTGTGAATTTTTGCAATAATTGTTTAGAATACAATTATCCAAGTAAATTTATTTATAAATATATTTCTATTTCTAATTAAATATATTTTTATCTTAGTTCATTATTTTATTTAAAATTCCTTTTATTTAGTTTATTTTAAAAAAAATATTTAAAAAAAACAAAACAATTTTTAAGCGCTTATTTTAATTGCAATATATCGATTAGTATATAATCATCCAAGTTTATTTACTTTGTAATATATTTCTTTTTGATTTTATCTATTCTTAACTTTGTTCATTATCGTTTTTAAAACTTCCTTTATTTAGTTTATTTTAAAAAAAATCTTAGTGGTTTTTTTAATTGCGAAATATAATCGCTGGCCTAATTCATCGACAGCTTTAGAAATCATAATAGGTCTCCAGTTTAGTCCAAAGACTTTTTTGTATCCACATTTGTTGTGTCTGGGGTGAATTCCAATTTCTTCCTGCTTTAGCACTGTAGGTTCTAGTACTTCTTCACTTTTATTTTATATA
Organism: Trichonephila inaurata madagascariensis; assembly: GCA_019973955.1. Lineage (NCBI taxonomy): Eukaryota > Metazoa > Arthropoda > Arachnida > Araneae > Nephilidae > Trichonephila > Trichonephila inaurata. Next base: position 170,489 of record BMAV01000863.1, on the reverse strand, counting down.
TATATATATATATATATATATATATATATATATATATATATATATATATATATACTAGCTGTTACCCACCCGCTTCACTGGGTATTCCGCGATTTTGTATAAATATATACTGTCTACATAAATATAAATTATTGATATCTAGCATTAAGAATTCGATTGTATTGAAAAATATATTTTTAGCTGTAACTCTCTTGCCTCTTGATATATAAAGGACAGAACTTAAAATTGATAATTTTTAATAATCTCTAAAATAGAAGAAGAAAGATTCTTTGCGCTCTCTTAACCCAATAATCAAGTGGTTTTCCACAAAAGCAACTTTCATTGGATCTCTACTCCGTAAAATAAATATGCGTGCTTAATTTCAAGTCTAAATCTAATAGAGCAAAATCGGAATTTTTATCATCAATACACCGGTAACCCCGTTGAGAGCATTCTTAGCGGATTTCAATTCAACCAAAGAAACATGCAAACCAAATTTTATTATTATAGTCCTAGTAGTTCGAAAACGGGAATCCTGTATATCAACTCCCTCGCTTTCCCCCGAAGTTGATTTCTCTGTAAAATCTATTCTTAGTGGAACTCTATTCAGCTAAAGAAACGTGCTTAACAAATTTCAAGTATGTGGGCCAACAATTCAAATTTGGGACTCAATTTTCACAAAACTCTTTGTTAGAAGAACTCTATCCCATGAAAGGAACACGCTTACCAATTTTCAAGCAAATAGTACTAATATTTTAAAAATGGAAATATTTATCTATTACACCCTTGAATCCTCTGAAATGCCCTTTGGTGGTGGTGGTGGGCGATTTTCGTGAAACCTATTTTGTAGCGCTTCTCTTCTCTATGAAAGGAATCTGCTTACCAAATTTTAAGGCTGTACGTCTAATATTTTAAAAGTGGAAATAATTATCTGTAACGTCTCTTAATACTCCGTAACGCCAGTTGGAGTCAAATTTCATAAGACCCATTTTGTAGCTGATGTCTCTTCTAAGAAAGGTATCTGCTTACCAAATTTTAAAACTGTTCGTCTAATAATTTAAAAATGGAAATAATTATGTATAACGCCCCTTAATCCCCGCAACGCCACTTGGGTGTTAAATTTCACAAAATCCATTTTCTAGCGGATCTCTAGTCCATGAAAGGAATCTGTTTACCAAAATTCAAGACCGTACGTCTAATGGATTAAAAGTGGGAATAATTACTTATACCACTCCTTAAGCCCCCGCAACGCCACTTAGGGAGTGATTTTCACAAAACTCATTTTCTAGCGGATCTCTACTCTATGAAAGGAATCCGCTTACCAAATTTCAATACTGTAAGTCTAATAATTTAAAAATGGAAATAATTATGTATAACGCCCCTTAGGCCCCCGCAGGGCCCCTTGAGATTCGATTTTTACAAAACCCATTTTGTAGTGAATCTCTACTCTATGAAAGGTATCTGCGTACCAAATTTCAAGACTGTAAGTCTAATAGTTTAAAAATGAAAATAATTATGTATAACGCCCCTTAGATCCCTGAAGCGCCACTTGGGATTCGATTTTCACAAAACCCATTTTGTAGGGGGATCTCTACTCTATGAAAGGAATCTGCGTACCACATTTCAAGACTGCACTTCTAATAGTTTACTAATCATCTGTAACGCCTCTTAAACCCCCGTAACGCCCCTTGGGATTCGATTTTTGTTAAATCCATTCTTAGCTGATGTCTACTCCTTGAAAGGAATCTGCCTACTGAATTTCAAGTCTGTAGGTTTAATAGTTCCGGAGATATCGTGATTAGTCAGTGTGTGAGTGAGTGAGTCGCTTTTCTCCTTTATATATATCTACGCTATTAAAATTCGTAGGTAAACAAACGTATATATGCCTACGCGCGCGCGCGCGACTAGATATATCTTCTCATGAACCGACGCAGAAACTCGCCAACGGTACCAAAAGATCGGGAATGATCCGAGGAATCCGTTTTTTGATCTTTTATATTCCAATTAGTTAAAAAGATATTAATTAAAAACCTTAAAACGCATAATTATTGCCATTTTTTCCCGTCAGGCGGCAAAGTTCAAATTTTTTGACCTTTTTTTTCCAGACGTTTTTAAAACACGATCTAATTTTCTTATGAGACTCAAACAAGAAATAATTACAGAATCGGAAAGATCATTTACTTCGCCACAATACGGTATAATTTATTTTACAAAATAATTATATTTTCCATTTTTTACAATTTTTTCTAAAGAGAGTCAAAATCGATATGGTTTTTACGAAAATGATTTCTAAATCGTTCCGCTTGCATTTTCTTTCGCGTTAATGAAATGAAATTTTACACTAAAAAATTCATGCTTTTCTCTTTTAGAATCAGTCATTTAAAAAATAAAATGTCAAAAACCTTTTTTTTTTACGATTTTTCAAAAAATAATCAAAATGTTATTTAAATACTTAATAACTTCTTTATTTATAAATATAATCTCACGAAACTTTTTTTCCGTGCGTAGAATGATTTTATCCATAATCTGTACAAAGACTGAAAAATTTGGTTAAAAATTACGGGTTTTTTTTAAAAAAAAAATTGTGTTTCTCGTTTTTTCCCTCTTTTTGCGAGAAATATTTAAGCATTATTTTTGTTTCATTTTTTGTTTAAAAATTACCTTTGTTTGCAATCGATGTGTTAAGTATGAAAGCATTACCTTAAAAATCATGCTTTTAAAATATTTCATGAAAAGCTCTGTTTTGTGCCAACGTTATTCGCTTCAACTATGACGATACGGGTGAAAGTTTTGCTCATGCGCGATAGAGAAGGTCACTCTTTTCGCGGTTTTGGAAAGGGAAATTTTGCTGCTGTCATCACTTACGTTATTTGATATTTATAGCAGTATTCAATTCATTACACATTACAGATAAATGTTTTAAAAAGTGCAAGACACAACTGATAGTTTTCTTCATTCCTAAAGAATGATTTATTGAAAAAAACAGTGGAATAAAAAAATTCTGAAATATATTTTTATCACATAGTATATTTTCTTTTTGAATGATTTTATACACAGTGAATATAAATAAATCTCCAGCCTTTTTACCTTTTTATTCTTATACATTTTTAATTCGCCACAATTCTATATGATGGTGGTGTTTTTTTCTTTTTTTACAAAACAACGAAACTTCGCATATAAATAAATTTATTTAAAAAATATTTATTGATTATTAAATTATTTTTTTTGGAAAATTACTTTGCATTTTAAAAAATAAAATAATTGCTGCAATTATATAAATATTTATATTATATTTCATAAGTATAATTTTTAATAAATAATACTTTTTGTAAATTTTGTTACAATAAACATTAAATGATATTTTATATAAAAATTAGTTACAAAAGTTTTATAAAAATAAAATACAATATGTTATAAATAAGATATTATATACATTATTATAATAATATATAAAATTATTGTTAAAATAATGAATATGTTAGTTTTGTATAACATATACTTTTTTTTTTGTCAGATACGTGTTTAAATAATTTACTAAACACAGTGGAATGAAAAAAACTTTAAAATTAAAATAAAATATAAAACATTTTTATCAGATTATTTTTTTTTTCTTTTTGAATGTTTTTTTCAGTACATGTATATATATATATATATATAGGCTTTTCCCTCCATACTGTTTTTTTTATAACTTATATATATTTATATGTTTAATCCAGTGCTTCTCTCACAAACTTTCAACACTGGCGACCCATTTTTTAATCATGATTTTTATCGCGCCCCCCTTATGCAATAATAATGAACTTAGACGGTAAACCTACAATACGATCTTAATTATAAACCGTTAAAATTAATAAGATAAGTATATATTAAATTTATTAAATTATTAAAAAGATAAGTATTAAATTTTGTATATATTACTCTTAAGCAATATAATATATATTTTAAGTAAATTACTTTTACGTAATAGGTTAATTACACTGCTGGCCACCGTAAATGCAACACCCTGAAAGAAGCATGCAAATAACATGAAATTTACAACATGCATTAACGGAGGTGAGATATGTAAATGATTAGAATTTCAGCGCAGACACACATCACGCGCGCCTGTGGCGCCACCTCAAAGCGCTATTTAAGGCTTGGAAATTTCAACGATTTCAAGTTCGGCAATTGTGTTTTTCTTGTGGTTTCTTCAAAAAACGATCAGTTATGTCTCGTAGAAAACAGCGATCAGCTTTTGATCAAGTATCCGAGTTTGACAGAGGAAGGATAGTGGCCTACCGAGATTGTGGATTATCTTTCTGGGAAATCGGTAGTCGTGTTGGACGAAACCAAACAACTGTAATGCGGATATGTGACCGTTGGATGCAGGAGGGTACGACGGACCGACGTGATCGATTGCATCCACCTCAGTGCACCACTTCACGTGAGGACAGGAAAATTGTGCACATGGCAGTGACGGATCGCTCAGTCACATCACGAACCATAGCACAGCACATTGAGTCTGTAACGCATCATTCAGTGTCTGCGCATACCATTCGACGCCGTTCACAGCAGAGTGGTATGTCCGCAAGACGTCCATTGCTTGGTCTACCCTTGACGCAGAACTACATACGTCTCCACCGCCAATGGTGCGATGAAAGAAGGATGTGGGCAGCAGAATGGAATGAAGTTGTCTTTACTGACGAGTCACGCATTTGTTTGCAACACCACGATGGTCGGATTCGAGTCTGGAGATACCGTGGGGAGAGGATGCTGAACAGCTGCGTTATGCACCACCCCACTGGTCCTTCACCGGGTATTATGGTATGGGGCGGTATTGGATATCACTCTTGCACTCCTCTAGTACGCATTGCCGGTACTTTAAACAGCCAGCGCTACATCTCCAAGGTGTTGGAGCCAGTTGTCCTTCCTTACCTTTAGGGCTTGGCCACAGCCATATTTCAACAGGATAATGCGCGACCACACGTGGCACGCATTGTCCAAAGGTTCTTCGTCAATCACCAGATTGAATTGCTTCCCTGGCCGGCTCGCTCTCCAGATCTTTCGCCGATAGAAAACATGTGGTCCATGGTTGCCCAGCGATTAACCCAAATTACACCCCCAGCTGCCACACCAGATCAACTTTGGCAACGTGTGGAAGCTGCTTGGTCTGCTGTACCCCAAAAACACATCCAGTCTCTTTGAATCAATGCCGAAGCGTGTGGTAGCGGTGATCTCCAACAATGGCGGCTACTCTGGCTACTGATTCTGGCAGGAAGCACACTTCACAGAAGTCTATAAAATTAATCATTTGATTCTTGGTCAACATGTTATCTACGAAATAAATTTTGTTGTGCTATCTCTTGTCTTTCTTGGTGTTGCATTTACGCTGGCCACAGCAGTGTATTATGCTATCTTTCTTTAATTTTTAAATTGAAACCGATTGCAAAATGATATTTAATCAAAGACTTATTTCCTTCATCATCTATTTCTAAAAGTACAAATGTCATTAAAATATAATCTGGTCTATGTTGCTCTCTATCATATCCATCACATATAGCATTCTCGCGAACGTTCACGTAAAACTGGGCAAAACATGTAAAAATGCTGTACCTCGTACAATTCCAGTCAGTCTTCTTCGAGTCTATTAGCTACCGAATCTATCATGAATATACATTTCACAATTTACGCGTTAGTTGTAATTCTCAGTATTAAGTATTTACAGCAGTAGATTGAAACAAAATCATGGATATATTTTTAAGTCGTAGCGAGCATTTGACGATAATTAAGTACACAGACGAGGAAAATTTGATAGCAAGTTACGAGTCGGTTAGGGATCCATTTCAAAATACTTAAGAACTCTCAACCGCCGAAGAAGAAATCTTCATAAATTTTAAATCCAGTGACGAAATTAAAAGGCAATTTTGTAGTAAACCACTCTTTGAATTTTGGGCAGAGGTGGATGTTGAATTTTTTCTGCACTGAAAACAAAAGCATTTCGTATGCTATTACCATTTTCAACATCCTACTTTTCTGAATCCAGATTTTCTGCGGTAGCTGCTTTGAAAACAAAATATAGATCTCAACTAAATACTGAAAAATAACTCAGAGTGTCAGTTTCTAATATTCAGCCTTCCTTTGAAAAACTCTTTGCTCTGCAAACACACAAACCCAAAGAAGTCACTAATAATTATTAAACTTGTTGTTATACTGGCTGAAATACCCACTCCTCACACGAGTTTATTTTTTAAAAAAAATAATGCATTATTCTTGATATAATAGCTTAATTGTAAGGAGAGTAAAACCAAGTGCCTGACAATGTATACAAAATTGTAAAATGATTTTTTGAAATGAATACTCATATTATAAATAGTTTTGAACGAACTGTAATTTTAAGCCTCACAGAATTAGCATTTAGAATTAATGTTAAATAATGAAAAAGAATATAAAACTGCAATGAAGAATAATTGTGTTATTTTTAATATTTAAAGCGAGAGAACTTCAAAATGCCCGGGATCAGGTGTGCCCGACTTATAGCCCGGGATCAGGTGTGCACTCTATACTAACATTAATGGTCACGCGGAGTGACTGTGTCAACTCAATCCTTTTTTTTATAATTATATTTACTATATACCAGTGGTTCTCAAACTTTCACTACTGGTGACCCAATTTTTAATCATAATTTTCATCGCCCCCCCCCCAATAGTAATGTATTGAATGCAATAATATAATGCACATTGGTGCTAAAGCTACAATACGATCATAATTATAAATCGTACACAAATTAACAAGATAAGTATTAAATTTTGTAAATGTTACTTTTAAGTAAAATATATTTTTTATTTTTTTACTTTTTAGTTCGATTCACTATAAAAGCGTGTTTTTCAGTTTGTTTTCAAACTATAATTTATTTTATAGTTATTTTTAATATACACGATAAAAATCCCAATTCCAGGGAATAATTTAATTAAGTGAAAATCAACTTACCTACTTTCAAGGACTTTTAAATTTTTCTTTGATAATTTGAGAAAAAATCCAATAAAACTAACGAAAATGTTCCAAATGTGCGTGCTCTTAATAAAGGACATAAATCACAGACACTTTTCACTAACAATACAGGAACGTTATTTTCCAGCAAAACTGTCATATTTTGCTCACGTTATTGTAGTTTTGCTGACATTTGATGGTCTACAAATAGCATTTTGAACTTTTCTTCCTTGCGTCTTTTTGACAAGGCAAAGTGCTACATTTATGGCTTCGTAGTTTTCTTCATAGAGTTCTTTAGGCAGCATTTGAAAATTTCAATTCATCTCAAACGTTTCATGGCTATCGCTTTTCTCATATTTACTTTCGCTATCTTGATTATTATGCATTATTTCAGCAGGTTTTTCAATTGCTTGATCAGTTTCAACTTCCTTCAATAGAGATCACAAATGCCCATTTTTTTATATTCTGCGCATTTACATTTATAAACCATAATAAGTCGTACAACACAGCAATCAAAACCACAAAATTGTTCATGGGGGAAAGTATAGCATGTTCATAGAAAATATTTTTGAACAAAAGTGGTCGCGCAGGGAACTCGATCGAAACAAGTACCTTGACTGTTTAAAACGTTTGCCACTCTCAAAAAAGAGGCATATTTGTGACAAATTCATTTTAGTTCCCATTAAGACTGTCTACTAATAGGAGAATACTGTCAAGGTCACTGCTAACGAATAAACAGTTTTACCAGAATTAACAATTTCGTGAGCCTGGAGTGATTCAGCGCCTCATGCGACCGCTCCCATGTAAAATGTGTATTCGATAAGAAAACATCTATGTCAGTTCTAGAAAAATAATTGTGTAAAACGTTTTTCATTATGCATTATATGTTTCAGAATACTCATAAAAATACATCTTGGCCAAATAGTCCTTCAAAATGCTCAACATGCTTATTCATATATCATAAAATTCATTCACATGGGAAAAAAAGCAACAGAAAAAATATTATTTACAACTTTCCTAAAAGAAAAAGAGACGGAGTGAAACATATCAGTAAGTTTGAAGGTCAAATATATGATAGTCAAAAGTAGTATTTTAGGGGTTAAAAGAAACGGAATAAAAAATCTCTCATCGTGGGATTACAGCAAAGTAAACAAAATGTCTTTTTTTATTTGGTTATAGGATCAAAGATAGCTAATGAGCGTTTGAAGTAGAATCTTTTATTTTTGATGATCACCAGATGATATATATAAATTATATCAGTGTAAATGTGTATTTTTTATTATGTCAGAAAGCATTTCGTTTTACTTCATTCCAAAAAATTATTTTTTAAACCTTTTATTTTCAATATGCTCGCGCCCCCCTCGCAGGGTTATCGCGCCCCCCCAGTGGGGCGCGCCCCACAGTTTGAGAAAAGCTGCTATGCACGATAAAAATCACAATTTCAGTGAATAATTTAACTAAGAGAAAATATACTTACTTATTTCAAGGGCTTTTCAATTTTTCTTTGATAATTTGAGGAAAAATACAATAAAACTGAACTAAATTGCTCCAAATGTGTGTGACCTTAATAAAGGACATACAAATCACAGACACTTTTCGCCAAAATTACAGGAAAGTTATTTGCAAGCAAAACTGTCATATTTCACGTTATTGTAGTTTTAATGATCGACAAATATCCTGTTGAACTTTTTGTTGCTTGTGTCTTTTTGACACGGCGAAGTGTATCTTGCGGTACACTTATGGCTACATATTTTTCTTGATGGAGTTGTTTAAGTAGCTATTGAAAATTTTCCTTTCGTTTCATGTTTATTGCTTTTCTGAAATTTACTTTCGCTATCATGATTAATATGCATTATTTCAGCAAGTTTTTCCCTTGCTTGATCATTTTCAACTTCCTTCAACAGAGATCAAAGATGCCCATTTCATTTTTTATATTCTGGTCATTTATATTTATAAACCATAATAAATCGTACAACACAACAATCAAAACCACAAAGTTATTCATAGAGGAAAGTGCAGCATGTTCATAGAAAATATTTTTTAACAATAGTGGTTGCACCGGGAACTCGGACAAAACAAGTACCTTAAGATTGTAAAAAAACGTTTACCACTCCAAAAAAAAAAAAAAAAAAGAGGACGAAATGTGATAAATTCATTTTAGTTCCCATTGTGTGACTGTCATATTGGAGGATACAATCTGTCAAGGTCATTGGTAACAAATAAACAGTTTTCGCAGAATTAACCATTTCGTAAGCATGGGATGACTGCGCATCGCGCGACCGATCCCGTGTTAAAAGTGTATTCAATATAAAAATATGGATATTAGTTCTAAAAAAGAATTGCGTAAAACGTTTTTCGTAATGCATATTATATTTCAGAATACTCATAAAAATAAATCTTGGGCAAATAATCCTTCAAAATGCTCAATATGCGTATCCATATATCATAAAACTCTTTTACATGGGAAATTGCGCAGCAGAAATATATTATTTACAACTTCCCTAAAAAAAGGGACGGAATTAAATATATCAGTAGGTTCGAAGGTCAACAAAAGTAGTATTTTAGAGGTTAAAAGAAACGTAATAAAAAAATCTCTCATTGTGGGATTACAGCAAAGCAAACAAAGTATTTTTTTTTATTTGGTTATAGGATCAAAGATAGCTAATGAGCGTTGAAGTAGAACCCTTTATTTTTGCTGATGTAATATCGCCAGATGATATATATCACGGGTGTTCAACATGCGGCCCACCGACTCTCTTAAAAAATTTTTTAAACATCAGGTTTTTAAAGTTTTTTCATTTTGAAATTTATTTGAGGAGAAATTTATATATATATATAAATCTACAATGTATTTGCTTGTTACCTGCTCTTATTTTAAAATAAATCCTTTTTGATAATAGAAATGTCCCTTAGATTAAAATAGATTTATATTTTATCAAACAGTTACATTTGATTTTACTATAATAAATTACTTTTTTAATAAATTCCGAATTGCATTATGCATATCCTTTACTATGAATGGTATATGATTCTCTGTGTGTGCGATTTTCATTTCTCCTCCTCCTTTTCTGTTTGGAGTGCCCAAAAAAAAATCAAAAGGCAGTCAGAGATGTTGTTGAAAGTTTAAAAAAATATTCAAGACGGTTAAGATAAAGGACAATGTATATTTATAATCGTTTGCGAATGACAGCACAAACAAATTTTAACTATGAGTAACGAAAGATCAATTCAAAAGGAACACCTTAATTTTCAGGAAAATGGCAACTGTAATATTTTAAACATTATTTGATCATTGCATTATTGTATTATGTAAACATTATTATATTATCTATGTCTGTTTACATGAAAAATAATGAAAACAATAATAATTATTCATTCTGTATTAAATTTTCACTCCAATAAATGTTTTTTGTTTCCTAATCTGATATAAAGGTACATAATTTTATGTGCGGCCCGCGGGATTATAATGTTTTTCCGAAGTGGCCCGCAAGGTCATTTGGGTTGGACACCTCTGATATATATAAATTATATCAGTGTAAATCTGTATTTTTTTATTATGCCAGAAAGTATTTTGTTTTATTTTATTCCAGTAAATTAATTTTCTTAACCTTTTATTTTCGATATGCTCGCGCCCCCCTAGGGGGCACGCCCCACAGTTTGGGAAACGCTGGTTTAATCAAACATTTAAACGTTCAGAAAAAAGCAATCGTTTCAATAGCTATCTGTAAAAATTTTTCTTTTATTTATTACTTATAGAAGTTTGATTTTAATAAATATATATATATGTTTTTTTAAAAAGGATTATTTCTATTATTTCATTACTAAATTAATTCTTTGTAAATTAAAAAGTAGATCGTCTATTATTTTGGATCAAAATACATTTTAGAGACATTTTTAAGCTAACTATATGTAACAACTGATTGATTTAAAAAAATCTCTCTGAAATCTATTTTATTATTTTAGATTCTTAGAAACTAACTATTATTAAAAAATTATGAAAGTTTTTTGTTTTACTCTTAGCATCAGAATCGTTTTCTTTTTATTTCTTCACATTAATAATTTTTTAACTCTAACGCAATATTGTTTTTTATAACTCATACATCGAAATTTGAAGCTATATCTTATCTGTGAGGGGGAGGGGAAGATAGAACAATAATTTTACACTAAAAAAACCCGTGTTATGCCGGGCTATAGAGAAGGGAAAGAAACCTGTCTTAAATAAAAATAAGTGGAATGGAACAAATTTCGAAAAAGGGAAATTTTTTGACATAACTTTAGAAATCCCTCACATTGTCCTCGTACAAACACACACACAGAAATGCTGGTGTCATGAGGGAAAGAGAAAGCCCGTGCAACACCGGGCCATGCAGCTAGTAGATATATATTTCTGTCCAATAAAATTCTGTCTTTTGACTTCCTCAAAAAAAAATGTCATTTCGGAATATTTTCAATAACATTTCATTAACAAATGCAATCTTATTTGAAAATATTTTTATTCTGCTACTAAATTCATCTCTTTAGATTAAAAAGAAAGCAGAAACATTGAAAAGATAAATTATTGTTGTTGTTACCCGGCGCCTCAAAACAATGACATTTTATGTGCCGCTCATCCGGTATAATGGTTAGCAAAGCTGACTGCTGTACCGTAGGTTCTGGGTTCGAATACCAGAGAGGGCTTCGATGTTTGTAAATGTATAGTCCCTTCACGGCATGGGGATGTTCTAAATAGCCGTCGAGCCGCAAATCCTATCATGAGGTTGGTGGAATGGGAAGAAAGGTGGTAGGCCCTTGACTCACCCTCAGGGTGTCCTCGCACAAAATTGGGGTAAACGAGCCAAATCGGTCTGTCAACTGCATGGTGCTCAAAGCTACGCCTAACGACTGGCGTACAATCTAGCCCTTTGTCATGATGAATTTCTTAGGCCTCAATCTGACTGCGTCAGACAGGTGGTATTATTGGCAGAAACAACCTCTATTACCGACCTAATTCACATACTTTAAAATATTTCGAAAGAATTTTTAAGAAATTCCTTTTCGATTCTTCGATCAGCAATGACACACAATTGCTTATTAGAATATATTTATAATTACAACATAATGTTACAAATTTCTCTTGATGTATAAGAAAGAGAAAAAAAAAACCCATCTTAAAACACATATGTTATATTGACTTAACATGATTATTCAGAAAAATGATTCATAATTTATGATTCTGAAAAAAAGAAAAAAAAGAAAAAAAAAATCAAAATTTACTATAAACAAGACAAATAAACCGGATTTTTAAAAAAATATTGGGAACAGTAATGAAGGATGTGTATGTCTCGTTTCGGAAGTAGAGGCTGTCTTATGGAAAAAAAATAGCGTCAAATATATTTCGATTTCATCCAAAGATAAAACTTTACTATCCGCATACTTTTAATTATAGCTATGGATACACAGATATACAAAATAATTTCATTGACATTAAAATAAGCTAGTTCTCTTTTAACTCAGTAATCCTTTCAGTCAAAATCTATTCATTATAGAAATTTATTTATTACATAAATGTACACATATATCAACAATATATATATACACACACATGGGTGACAAAATAATACGAACACCTATGAAAGAGGAGAAATGCTTTATTAATAGGGAGTTGGACCCCCTTTGACTGAATTACAGACTGTATGCGACGTGGGATGGACGCATAGAGGTCATGAACAACTTTTAATGGAATATGAAGCCATTATTCGTGGAGAGCGGTCTCTATAATGCCGAAATTGTAGATGGTGGGGGGAATCGAGCACGGAGTTTTGACTCCAAATAGACCCACAAATATTCAATAATATTTAAATCAGGTGACTGAGGGGGCCAAGAAAGATGACCTACGTCCCCCTCATGCTCTGCAAACCATTCTTGCACGATTTTAGCTCTGTGGATAGGAGCGTTCCCGTCTTGATAAAATGGGCATTCTCCGGGAAATAAAGTCTGGACAAATGGATGCACCTGATCTCCCAGGATATCGACATAGTGGGCAGCTTGAACCTTGCCATGCAGAGTAACAAGTGGCCCAAGACCACGCCAAGATATCGCCCCCCATACCATAAGGGACCCACCTCCATGCTTCACAGTCGGCATGATGCATTCAGGAGCAAATGCTTCTCTTTGGGGGTTCTCCACACATAAACTCGTCCGGTGGTCTGGAATAGGGAGAACGTTGATTCATCCGACCAGATGACTTGTTGCCACTGTTGTGGGGTCCACTGTCTGTGTGTTCTACACCACTGGCGTCGCTGTAAAGCATGATGTGCTGTTACCAAAGGTTTAAGAATTGCAACTCTTCCATACAAGTTCGAAGCATGCAGTTCCCTTTGGACGGTTCTTGCTGAAATAGGGTTACGAAGATGACTATTCACCTCAGACGTTATTTGGGATAGCGATTGCTTGCGCTTTCGGGCCACTATGCGGGTTAAGACTCTTTTATCCCTCTCGGTAAGCTTTCTTTTCCGTCCACTGTTGTGCTTGCCAGACGCCACATTCCCGCACTTCTTGTATGCTGTCATAACGGCACATACAGTACTTCTTGCACGCCCCAAATAATTAGCTGTTTCCGTCACCGAACAACCAGCGCACCTCATTCCAACAATCATACCTTTTTCGAACTCTGACAGGTCCGTCATTATTGCGTTTTTCAGAAATTACAATAGACGCGTGCAACACCTATTGCAACTGTTGAGCGACTGATACATTACCTTTCGAATCCGCTAGGCGGCGGACTGCAACGCAAAATGACATGCGCGCTGTGCGTCTTTGAAATGGGCCATGCCATTTTCGCGGTGTTCGTATTATTTTGTCACCCATCTGTATATATATATATATATATATATATATAGATAGATTTTATTAATTTAAATATATTATTTTTATAGTCCACTTTTTCATGAAGGCAAATACAATAAAATATCCCTTAATATATTAAATCTTAATATATTAAAAATATAGTAGTACTTTCCAATAAGGAACCTTGTGTTTGACGCAATATGTCCTAGAGCCAGAAATTTAAACCCATCAGACCAGACATTGGGTATTTTGTGCTTTAATGCTATAAAAATTTGTTTAATTAGAAATTCATGTCGAATTAATCTTTAAATAAGTGATACACAAATAAATACCTTAGTTACAGATGTTTTTAAATTTGAAGTTCAAGAAAAATGAAAATTCTTAATTGAAAAAATTTGATTACTGAATAAATGTTTGAAATAAGCAAAATGAAATCTTGTACTTACAGAAATTTTTGTTGAAAATACCCCACTGTACGGATTTTTTTAAAAGCCTGTGCATTGTGTCAACCTAAGAGAGTCAGCACAATTTTATTTCTTAAGTAAACTCAAAGAAAATGCATCCCCACGAGGTGCAATCGTTTTATTACATATTCTGTTTTGTCTCTAAATCGAAGCGTGGAACAGACAATGTGGCGATTTTTTATTTCTCTGTTCCTTTACTCTGTTAAATTACATTGATTTATTAGGGCAACATTATATTTAGTTTACTTAAAGAGAAATACAAACGTCTTTAAAAGCCTAAAATTTTACAAAAAAAAAAAACTTTTTTAGTGTCATTAAAATAGAATATCCCTTAATAAGTGGTAAATATATAGGGTACATATTCAGAGACAGGTAGCAATATTAATTGTGCCTTATTCGAAGGTGTACCTTATAGGAGATACCACACTGGATTTGTATATTATTTTAAGTCTTAAAAAATATAAATTAATTCAAAATTAAAAACATAATTATCTGCTGCTATTAATGAACGAACTAAGAAATTGAATCGTGCCAATTTCAGCAGGTTGATTTTTTCGAAAATGAGCCTGTTGATGGTAGGGATCCCAAGCATTTATTTTAACATTAAATAACATTCAAGACTAAAATCAAACATCTCCTGTGACTCACTATCTTCCAAAAATTCTTATTACTTCTTATCCCTTTTGGTTAGCTGACACCGGGCATCCTGTCGGTGGAAGGAATGTCGTTTTGCCCCCCATTCCTGAAATCGAAAGAAAGTTACAGAAGAAAATAGTATAAATATATCAAATTTCACTACTTAACTCCCCCCCCGCCCCACACACATGCTCCCTCCTCGAACCCTTCAAGGTTCAAAATAGAAGAAAACTGACATTAATCGTACATAGTACAAAATAAGAAAATAAGATACTGGAAAAGAAGTACCAGATTCACACTACTACGTACAAATATATAACTGGAAATTGCAAAAATGATAAATCAAATACATATTTAACAATACCAGAGAGCCAGTCAAATATTTAAATGGGCATGTAAATGCAAGTAATTTTTTTTATATAGAGATCTTTATTTCTTAAATAGGTGAAAACAATAGCTTTTTAACAGACATAATTTTTAATTCTACATAAAAGCAAAATTTTTAAGAACTGCAGTTTGCCGAACGCTGTTCTAAACGAAATATTCTGTTTTGTGGACATTTGTCATCCTTAACGTAGTAATACCATGTGTACAAAAGATAAAATAATTTATTCCTTTATATCAAAGCAGGGAAAATCTTATCAAGATAGGGATATCTACCTATATTCCGAGGTCGGGGGCTTACGTACTTACGACAACAAATCGACAGGCAGTATAATTTTTATTTTTTAAAAAAAGATATAGTCGTTACAAATTTTACTATCAGTAGTCGGCATTTCACTTCAGTCTAAAATAAAATTCCAGGTATTTAAATCACAGGGGTACCAAATTTCCAAAGTATGAATAATAATATTTCAAAAAAACATTTTGATTTTTTAACAAAAAAAAAAGTAGTTTTCAAATTCGGCCCAAATGCCGCCCCTAAAATTTGCCACCTAGGATATGGATCCAGTTTCCCCGGCCCTAAAGCCGCTCCTGTTGCTACATAGAGACAATAGTAAACACGGCTATTATATGAAATTACTCTTCAATAAGGAAATGGAGTATACATATAAGCGGGCAAATATATAGAGAGATCAGGATTAGCTTCTAATATGGTTTTTTTTATTATTATTATTTCTGTTTTTTAATGCTATGTTGTGAATTGCTAATTCGAATTTAAGGCAGCCTGTTACAATGAAGACTTTAAAAGAAAAAACGCATAAACCCAACAATTTTTTTTAATATAGTACAAAAGTACCACTAAGGGCCTGCAACATAAGATTAAATTTAGAACATAGCTAGCATTAATAATTCTATGTGAATATTGAAGTGTTTTTCAAACAGACTTTGTAATGAAAATAATTTACTCAAAAGTCAAAAAAAAGCTCTCTTTCTCTCTGCAAGATTTTTTCTCTATATAAAAACTTAATACCAAATAAAACTACAAGAAACTACCTTTTAATAGAGGAATAACACATTAAAAAGGAAAACGGGCTTTGTTTATAAGCGTTTTAAAACCATAGACACAAATAACTTATTTCCTCTGTTTTGTTTTTCTAAATTATAAGGTTATTATTAAATTGAAAACTTTTAATTTCCCTAAATGCATATTGAATTTAAACATTATTAGATTAAACATATTATATATTTTCGTAAAGCAACTTTCACAAAAGTTATTTTTTAAACACCTTAGTTAGGCATCGATTGACATTGCCGCTACTAAGCAAAAAAAAAAAAAAAAAATTGTTGCAGTATTACCGGCTCCACAACGAATTTTGCTATCAGATGAAAAATGTTGGTAAAGATTAAACATTAATGGACAATCTCTTTACCTACACACTGTACACTAACATTCCATTTTTATTAAACTATACTGTGCTATCAGGAAATCGGGACTTAGTTTTTCAATAACTATTCAAAATTCAGTATATTTATTCGATTTATTATGAGAAATTTTTTAGGTTTTATTTTGAGAAATAAAACGAAGTACGATAAAACAATTTTATTTTGAGAAATTCGTAAAACATTTTACTTGATTGATAATATATTTATGCCACCTGCGGCCGCCCCTTGTTTTGGCCGCCCGCGTGCGGTGCACGCGCTGCACACCTACTAGGATCGGCCCTGAAGAATAATAATGAATATTCATTAATTTTGTTGAAGACTGTATAGCTGCTGTAAAAGTTATGTATTATCACATTTAATCATGCAAGCAGATTGAAATGAGTTACTGAAAAGGAAATTATTAGTGAATGTTTATTTAAAACAGCGTAAATATAGCGTCCAGCACAAACAAAGTAAATTAAAAGTTAAGTGTAAGCCGAAATATTGTTGGTAGCATAGTTAATGAAGTAGCCGAGAATTTGAGAAAATCAGCATAATTCAATAATATCAACATTTCAAGCCTACTTTGAAAGTACAGATTCGAAATTTCACCCAGCTAGTCGTTTTTATTCACGAATGCGATGTTAATTTAAAAAAATAAGTTACCATTGGGAAAGTTCGTTTGTCTTGCATGATTGTGCACCTTCCATGACAGGTATCACTAAAGCAATTCTGAAAGATTGAAAGAAACACATGCAAATATAGCTTAGTAATAATAATTGTGAACATTTTCATTGTATTATTCACCAGTAGGTACTATGCTCCAAAGTTTTAAATACAGGACATGTTTTAAAAATGACCAACAAAATTATAAATTATTTTCGTGAACATAGACTTTGTCATCGTCAGTTTGCTTCATTTCTAGAAGATGTAGAAAGTGAATTCAGTGATCTACCATATTACACAGAAATTTAACGACTTCTTCAAATTGCTCGACAAAATTATAATGTTCTTGGAAACCAAAATTATGAATGTGTTGAGTTAAAAGACGAACATTGAATAAAGGACCTGGCTTTCTTGGATGATATTACAAATCATCTTTATCAACTTAATGTTAAGCTTCATGGAGAAAATCCTGTTGTTACAGCTCTATCTGATAATATTAAAAATTTTTACTTTGGAGAAAATAAATAAAACTTGTCTCACTCTGAAAGCTGTCAGTATCTACTGATTAAGTTCCATAAATTAAAATTTACTGAATATGCTCCCTAAATTAAATTGTTAGAAACGGAATTATAGATCGAAGATTTTTTTTCCTCTGAATTTAAAAACGGTGAGTTACAATTTAGCACACTTTAACTTCACCTCTATCTGTCGATAAGGAAATTGTCAAAGAAAGCTTACAAATATGAAATCAATTGAAATCCATTGTGATTCTTTGTTGAAGCAAAAATCTATGGATGTTAAAATTCTAGATTTTTATACATATTGTAATGATCTTATCCCTGGAGTCACTTCCTCATCATCTTGCCTACCTAAAGCTGTAGGAGGGAACGATGAATGACCAAGACTATCCATGATAAATCTAACTTATTATTATCAAAGGCAATATTCCAGAACAAGCAATCTATAAAGGGAACCCTTGGTGTGATGTAAAGAAAGTAACAACCTCATGTGTGAATAAGCGCACGAAATCCAAACAGATTTAAATAATCAATCCTACCTTAATATTTCTAGATTCACTAATTTATTCTAGTTGCTAAAATCCGTCCTTCAGTCACGATGCGTAATTCTAATTCTTACCATAGTAACACTGCTTTCAGTAGCTCCGCTCCTTCTGATCTATGATTATTAAACTTTAACTTTATGTACACTAATTTGCATCTCATGGTTTCTTCTTGAGAGGGATGGCTGTGAAATAAATGTGATTGCTGGCCCAAAGATTCCCCAAGAGGATTAGTAGTTGAAAGTCGTTTAAAGCCCGGTCACAATATTTCTCAGTAGCTTGGTTTCCTAAAATGTATCGTTTGTTATGCGAATAATGGCTATGTTCGAAGCCCTTATTTACGCAGGCAATTATTTTCTTTAATGACAAATAGTGAAAATTCAAAAAAAAAAAAAAAAAAAAATAAACAAAAACCAGAATTTCACTTAAATTTTTAAAATTGCATCATCTCAATACTTTCAATCGAATGATCACTTACTTTGTGAAAAAAAAAAGTGCAAAATATCTTTTAAAAAGTAATATTAAATTTAGTTTCTTACAATAATTTTTATTTTCATTTCTTTTTTTATAAAAAATATAAAATAATTATAGTTTGATTAAAAAATAACATGAAATATAAAATGACTACGTATGTATAATATATAATACACACATTGAGTCTATTAAATCTATAATACAGTATAAAAATCGTATTTTATTGATTTTTTAAAGATGGAAAACATGCGGCCCCAACGTACAATAAAATAGACCACGTGGCCCGTAATATCACATGAAATTGACATGCCTGCTGTACACAGAGTATGTAGAGATAGATTCTTATATTTCTGTTGAAAATTCATGCTTGAGAAGTTATTTCCCCAATGAATGGGAAATATGGGCAGATTATACTTGTTGATTTTTCTGATCGGTTTTACTTATAATATAAAATTTGTTTTTATAAGCATTTTTTTTTTGTTTCTCAATAAGATATAAAGAGGATTCATTTTTTAACCTTTTAACGCATTTGCCCGTGTCTGGCACGGGCAAAAGTTGCCGGCAAATTTGTTCATGCCCGTTTCTCATTCGGGCGATCTTTTATCTCGCGTTATTTTATTTTTAATAACCGTCTGAGATCCGTTCTATTAGATGCGAGATCCACCTAGTTTTACCCCTCTCCCTAGTCATCCCCCCCCCCACAACTAAGGGCAAAAAATAACCTACACTATATATTTTATGTCAGGGAAAAAAAACTCGTGTTTTTTTTCATGGGGAAAGTGGGGAAACTTTTCACCATTAGAGGTCACATGTAAAATAGGTAGTAATTAAGGAGTCTGCACAAGTTAATGTACCTATAAATGAGGCCTTTTATGAAATCATTACAGTTTTTGTACAATTTTAACAACTTGGTGCATTATATAAAAATATTACCAAAAAAAAAAAGTGTGTGTGAACTTATGTAAGCACGTAAGAAGTTATACTTCTTTGGCTTAACAAGATTAAAATATTTCTAAAAATCTTTAGCAGGGCAAGCTGGGCCAAGGGCGAAAGGTGGTCACGAGCAGAGTTGAACGATACTAACCTTCAGTCAATTGGACCAGCCAAAATAATCAACTTTTAAATAAATTTAAACACCTCTGCACAGGGACAATAGAACCAATAACATGGGGGGTATCAGAC
>BMAV01000863.1:125733-140451 GCA_019973955.1 Trichonephila inaurata madagascariensis | reverse complement strand
CCCCCCCCCCCCTGTGTGCGCCACTGCTTCTACGAGTTTTCTCATCCCGAGCGGACGTAATCTCCCAGTCGTTCCGTCGTAGAAAGTGTTTCATTGCTTTAAGTGCCTCTTTGTCTAATATTACTTACCTTTAAATTCATTGTTAATTTGTTATTGTTGTTTACCTATGTTAATCATAATAAATATTTGTTTGTTATGGATTAAGGTTTTATTTCTCTATCTTGAGTATTATCGACGTTAATTTTACTGTCGACATCCCGCCGCATTTAGGCCTACCCCCTATTTTCAGATATATTAATTGATTCTTCACATTCCTTAGAATATTTGTTATATTCTACTTCTGTAGACACTGATAGACCATGTGCTTCGAAGATTCTAAAAATATAATAAAATTAAATTGTGCTTTATATTCTTGGTCAGAGGTTCCCAAACTTTTTTGTCTCATAGACCCCTTGCCATGTTTTTCGGTTTCGTGTAGACCCCTACTTACCTAATATTACATTTTTGCAAATTTATCAACTTAAATGACTTTTGACAGCTTGTATAGCACTACTTACTTTAACATTTCAACGCATTTGGCTTTAATCTTTTAAGGTTTAATCCTAAATCTCCTCACTTAGTAGTATCCAATCTTTCTTTTTTTTTGTCTCTCTGTTTTTATTTTGGAGATTGGCAAGCACGCTGAAACTCCTTCTCTCTGGGAGAAGCAATTAAAAACTTTTTTTGAGATGTTCCATAATTCGAGATAAATAACAGGTATGTAATATCTTTTTAAAGCCAAAATTGCTGACATTCATTTCTAAACTTTACCTTAAGATCTTCATTTGAGCTATTAAAATCAGTTGCTTTTGTAATCAGACATTTTTTTAATGTGACAACATGAATTCATTACCGACTGTGATATTACCATAGTCAAATCATTCTCAAATTTAATTTCAAAACCTGAATAAAGGGCATTTAACTGTTGAACATAGGTTAAAACCAGGGGCGTAGCTACCACCGTATGAATGAAATCGGGACTCCGAGCTACAGAGGCCCCAATATGTGGAACTACAGTCCCACTAACAGGGTTTTCATTCCTTTAAAAAGGACCCCGAAGGAGTTTTGATACAGAGCCCCCTCAGAACTAGCTACTCCAGTGGTTAAAACGTCATTTTTCTGGCATATTGTCTGTGACAAAATGAGAAACTGTTAAAATTTGCGACGTCCAGTTTTATATTCCTTTGGCTTGTTTCTGGCGCGCACACAAGAAACACAGAAATGATGGTCCTTTTTTTTAATAAAATTTATGCTGCCGCCTTTTGTAACTGCAAATTAACCCCAGTAAATTTAGTAAATAAAGCTGTTAAATAGATAAATCTGGTCAAGATTAAATTTTCTTCTAAAATTAAAGTCACGATCTGGTTTAGGTTATCATAGATCCCCATTTACACCTCATGGACCCCCAAATTATTTTTTCACTGACGTGGACCCCTTGTAGGTCATCATAGACCTCTAGGGATCTATATAGACCACTTTGGGAATCACTGTTCTAGGTCATCAGCCAACCTACAAAAATAATCATTCGAGTCCGATTAAATCTCTAATTGTTTCTCATTGAATTTAAAACATTGTGAGAATTTAAATGTAGAAGTGTCGACAAGTATTCATATTTTTAATGCTAATGTTCTAACATGCACAAATATTGTAATTAATACATTTTTATTCTTAAATCATTTTTCTGTTATTTGTTAACTGACATTGTAAGTTGATTCGAGCACAATTAGCAAATGTAGAAAATACACATAACTCAAGTGTCTTTCGTGCAGATTGATTCTATATATTGTGAAACATTCTTATATGTAACATGAATACTCTTATTCATTCATGAATATTCTTACATATAACGTGATTTTATATATTGCAGTATATAAAAATATTACAATTAATCATTAAGGCTGCACAGTACTCTTTTTCAGAAAACTTTTTGGAGACAGTAATATTAAAAGTAATTTATGGTTTATTTTCAAATTATAATATTAAATTGATTCTCAAAATAAGAAGTCAGTTCGTCAAGACATTATTTTAAAAACATAATCTCATAAAATCTTTTTAATCTTTTATAAAGTACTCAATTCTTAAATTTATTTATTTTAAGTGATTTTTTTTTTCTTAAACTATTAGAAACAAAAGTTAGAATGTAATTCAAAATCGGTTTCCTTGTTGGATTTCAATAGCTATTTTTATATCTTAACCTGAAAAATAACGCGAAAAATTTAAAAATATTAACTTAAACGTTTAAAAAAAATAGCTGGAGCTTTCAGACCTGATTCCATCTACAACCTTCTATAAAAACTTTTACATCACTTTGTCCATTTGCTAACTTTTAAAGGAAAGTATCCACAATAGTTTCAAGGTTCTATCTTGAACAGAAAAAAAACAAAACAAAAAGATAAAAGGGAATAGAAAACACATTTTCAAAAAAATTATTTTAAAGTTTGTAAAGACATAAAACTAAAACTAATTATACTTGTAAGGCTCTAATTTTTTTTAATGTGTTACTTTTCAACTTATATAAAAAGAGTTAGAAAAAAAAACACAGTTATATAAATAAAAAAAAGTTTCTCTGATTAAAGAAAAATGAGAGAACCGCAACATATTTCTGAAAAGGTAGTTCATTTACTCAAAACGCTATTATGAATTGAGAACCTTTATTGGATTTCAGCATTGCAGTTATGATAGGTCTTGAAACTGAAGATAGCGATTTCTACTTATCTCAAATACTAACAAATGTTTTATATACACAAGAAGAGGCGAATATAATTTATTATTTCAAATATTATCATACCTTGTCCTATGCTGAAACAATATGTATGCGCTCTTGATTTTATTTTAATTACTGAAACAGGTATAAATTTAAGATTCATGATAAATGTATGCAATTTTTAAAATACGTTCTTAATTTCATAAACATGGCTTGAAAGAACATGGAATATAACTCCTTTCTTACCTTAGAAATATAGTATCTATTTTGCGTGTTTTTACACGGCGTTTCATGTAACGTTTCAACTGTGTAAGACTAAAGTAAGATCGATAATAAACTCTATTGTACAGTGTAAGTATAAATAATGAAAAAAAAAATAATCTTACCTTTACAATTCAAATAAGTCGTACTTATTGATTGTTGAAAAAAAGATGACATTTTTGGACATTTCTTAGAAACGTTTTCTTTGTGTTTTTTTTTTATTTTTCGTTTTAAAGCGCCACTAGGGTATACTCTATTTTTGCTCATAGTTTGAACTGTTCCCCGCTTAAATAATCCCAACGAAAGAAATAGAATTAACAGAATAAAATGAAAAACAGAATTTAAACCTCTCATGTACCGGCAGGTTGTTAAGATGATTCGTTTTAGAAAGCATTGTATTTTGGTCAAAGAATTCCGCACCACGGGCTAACTATTATATGGGACAATTAAATGGCAACTGGGAGAGTGACAATGCCCCTAGACCTACCTTTTCTCAGAAGGAAAGGCAGCTTTTGAACCCTTGCTGACCATGAATGCACATTCAGTTTTTTGGACGTTATACAAATAAAAATGAGCCGAGATAAACAAAATCTATTATTCGCTTTTATTGCAATCTAGACAGATTTCCGAATAAATGCTAAGCCATCCTTTAGCTTTTGTATTTACAGTAAATCAATCAACAGGCGAAGGGATATTGTCATTTACAAGCAACCAACATTCTTTTCCATTCTAAACGTTATCTGCATTTTACTTCAACCGATCTTTTTGACGAGGTCTTTAAATGGGAATTTTTTTTCAGTCACCTTTCCAAGTCTATACCATTCCTTGTTTTCTGATTATTTTAAGTAAAACGACATATGCTTTTAAGGATTTCTTATTGTGGGAACAAAAATATATAAAGTTTATAAAAAATTTTTAACTGTTTGAAACTAGTGATAGACGATTTTTTAAGAGTAAAAAGGAAATATGTTAATAAGACTAATGATAACATTTTACGACTTTTTTCTTACACTTGTTGGGACCCCTGTAGCTTGGGGGCCCCGTATCATTCATATGGCTGATACGGCGATAGCTACGCCCCTGCTGCGATTTATAATTTTGTGTCACTGTAAGAATTTAAGCTGTAATAACTTTTAATAAGAGTGGTGAGGGGACAAATTCGTTAGCTTCAGAGATTTTTTATTTACGCAGAAGTAAGTGATCAGCTCTGATAAAGAAATTGATTTCTCCTGAATGGCTCAAAGAATATGTAGCAGAAATTAACAAGTCACAGCTCTCCTTAAAACTTGTTGAATCTACAGGTGTTGTGAAAAATCTTGGTGCTATTATAATGGAAAAAAGAATAAGACAGTGACGGAAAGGATGCATTACAATTGATTCTAATTTCTTCAACCAGATTACTGGTCAGAAGCAATTGCATTAAAAGAGTCCTTAAGAAAGGGATTTGTTAAAGCTTCGTTTTCAGCTTGCTTCCTCGGCGTGTAACAAATATCTTGCTAGAGAGCTTTACAGAGTGTATAGGCGGATCCAATAAATGACTAATATCTCACATTTGTTATGCCAATTTTAACAGAATTTGAGCAGATTTAATTTACCTTTCAAAGTGAACATGCTGACCATTGTAAATTGCTGAAAGAATTAGAAGATTTCACGCTTACTCTTCTAAGAATAATTTATCCTTAATGTGTAAATCTCGAAGTTAATATGAATTTAACAAGTATTTATTTGCCTATTGAGGAAGTTGATTTTGCTTACGTCTTTTTGAGTAAAAAGACAAGTAAAAGAATCTACAAAAGACATCTATCAAAGATGTCATAATTTCTCAAGACTTCGTTTGAGCAACTTATAAACCGAATTCTTTCAGATTATATAACCTTTTTAAAAGTTGTATAATCTGGTAAATTATTTTTTCCTGATATTTTTAAAATTAAATCGTCTTTTTCTCTGATAGCTGCCTTAATAATTAGCAAAACAATCTAAACTGGATTCTACAGAATCAATGAAAACAAATTTTAAGCATTCAGTTGAAGGATATTTTTCCTTTGGAATTTGAACTTCCAAATGATGCAGCATTATTGAAGTGATAACTTCTATTGGCTCGATTTGCAGGAAAGTGAACTTGAATGAACGTCACGCTTGGGAATATAACGCTCATTCGGCTTTTTTCGTCTTCATTCAGACATACACACTCTAAAAAAGAAAGGAGGGACATTTCCCTCGCCTCTCTGACACGCTGTAGTTTGCCCCCCCCCACACACACCAATATGCCGTAAAAGTAAAGTTCCTCTAAGTGGGGCTCCCTCCCCCCACCACCTCTTTCTACTGAAATGAATGCGGGATTCTTTTTAATCCTATTTGAAGCATGAAAATGAAGCGTCTTATTTTTAAACAAGTAATATAAAAAAAATAAGTCAAATTTTTCTTAGATCAACAAAGAAATTTTTTATTTTAGCTAACGTAAAATCCGGCGTATAGCACGCACCGGTGTATAACGCGCACCTGTACTTTCAAGCATCATTTTTTAATTTTTAGGTTTATTCGCCGTATAACGCTCACCCCGTTTTTAACGAACAAACCTGACATATAGACGTGTGCAATTAATTCTCTTATGTTTTGAAGTCACTTATTTGAGGTATTTATCCGAAGCTATAAAAAAAAATAGTATCCTTTTAGAACTACAGCCCTGTAAGTTTATACGGAACGCTCTTTCTTTTAAATAAACAGTACTTCAATATGAGCAGAAGTCTAATTTGTTTCTATACGCTCATCTCTTTTTATTTTTAGAACTCCCATTTTTTTACCCGGCGTATAATGCGTACCCTTAAATTTCGATCTTATTTTTTGTGTTAAAAGTGCGCGTTATACGCCGGATTTTACGGTACTTTTTATTAAATAGTTAAAATTAATATAAATATGTATATACATATGACAGAATCACAACATTAAGTGGTAATTAATTTTTATTAATTATCACTAAAGTATCGTATTGTCATCCAAAACAATCGTGTACATAAAATTTCAGTTTAACTGAATGCTTTAAAACGTGAGAAAAAAAAAATCTTTTAAAATTTTAACCCAAGTCGCTAAAAAGGAAACCAACGTGGCTATATCTGTAATTCTTTAAATAATTATTTCCAGTCAATTTATTTTAATTAATTATGATTAATTTATCGTATTTCCCCCCAAAACAATAGTGTATAGAAAATTTCAACTCAAATGAGCGGTTTAAAATGTGAGAAAAAAACCTTTTCAACTTTTGATACAAGTTGCCAAAAGGGTCGCTAAGTCGCTAAAAATGGTGCCAACGTGGCTGTGTATTTGTAATTCTTAGAATAATTAGTTTTAATCAATCAATTTTTATTAATTATAATTGAATTAGTGTATTGTCATCCAAAATAATCGTGTTTTTAAAATTTCAGCTCAATGGACGCTTTAAAATCTATTTTATTAACGATTGAAAATTCCATCAAGCTAAATATATAGAGAGTTTGAGCTAATAGTAGGAATTGAAAAGTAGGCTTAGAGAGAAAGAGAAATCCTACATTAAAATTAAACATAAAATATAGAAAAAGGACAAATTTTTATAGAACTAAGTAAATAGTATAATTATCATTAGCAATATTGCATTGATCTTAAGAATAACAATCTATTTTTGTAATAGAATTGGAATAGCAATGAACAATTACAGTGGCGTAGGGGGGTCCTGTGTCAAAATTCCTTCGGGCCCTATTTTATATGTGGGAGCCGTGTTAGTGGGACTTTAGTTACACATGTTGGGGCCCCTGTGGCCTGGGAGCCCCGTATCATTGATACGGCGGTAGCTACGACCCTGAACAAATAATTCTATTAATCACATTACTTAAGTTTACTTTGAGTCTAAAAAGAAAATTAAAACAATTTAAAATTTAAAATAACAAAATTAAGTATACAGGTATTAAGAAAAAGTTACATTAAATAATTTAAATATAAGAAAACAAAATATGATTAAGAAGACTTTTTTTGCAGCAGCTCCGGATATATTAGTACAAAACTGCCGCACAATGACAAAAGAACTAGTATAATAAATAATAAATAATAAATAAAAATGTAATAAATAAAGAAGATAACAGAGAAAAACTTTTAAAAATTAAACTTTTTCATATTCAGTAGTATTTTCTCAAATTTCTATAATTTTTAATTTCATATTTAAGAAACAAGAATTCATAATTTAAAAGAAAATATCAACTGTTCCAAAGAAAATTGGAAATTTTACATATAAAAAGAATTATAAATGTAAAAGAACTGTTTTATGAGCGTTTACATGTACAAATTCCTTCTATTTTAATCTCATCATTTACACTAAAATTATTGCTCTAAAACTCTTTGAAAATTGGTTAGCATTCAAAATAAACCCAAAACTGACATTAAAAATTCATTTTTTTTATGTATTCTCTTCAAAAAATGTAATTATATTTCGGACTATATTATATTGCGGAAGAATCGCATTCCACCATTTTTGTCTAACTCTTCTTACTTCGTGTTGCTCTAAATCTGTGACGTAACCAGATTTAATAGACGACAGCCACATTTGATAGATACTCACTTTGTTTGGTGATCTTGGCGCATTTTGAACTGGTTAAAACCTCGAATACTGAAGAGTTCCCCACGGTTTTCAGCAAGAAAAATTTAAATGTATTTTAAATTCATTAAATAATTAAAACCCTTTAACGTATTCTTTTGAAAATAGTTTTACAGAATTACCAAAATTAAAAAACTATATTTATAAATTCCAAGTGATAATGGATTCCTTATTTTTTTTCCTTCTTTATGCCACTTTACTGCAAGTTACTGGCAACACTGCATTGAGCGTTTCCTTTGGTTCTGTACCATCGCGCTTTCAAAGTATTCCGGTGCGAAAACAGAAGTTTAGTGCTGAAAAGAAGGTTTAATTTTGTGATGAATCTTATTTTTGGTAAGTATATATATTTTTTAATTTTTAAAGAATTAATATGTGCCAAATGTATTTAAAGATATAGTAATGGCTAATTCTTGCTTAGATCGGACAACCGTCACAATGCAACGTAGCGTTGGGGGCAGGAAAATCTTTAGAAAATAGGGATTTTTGGATAGGGGAAAAAGGGATTTGTGTGGACAGGAAGAATCAGATCATAGAATCCTAGATCATTGAACAGGAAGAATCCGAGAAGTAATGCTATAGTAGTAAAGCGAACATGTTAGAATATGAGAGGAAAGGAATAAAACTTGATATTTCTTGATGCAACAAGGTTTCTATTAGTTTTTAAAGAAGCTTAAATATATCATAATTTTCTAAATAATTGACTTATAGGATGATTACGTTATATAAATTTTTTTTATGTTTATGTGGTTTAAAATAGTATTAGTTCTATTGATTTTGAAAGAAAATTTTTAAACATTTAATGCGTATTTGGAATGATATTTTTTCATTATACAAAATAAGCAAAAAAAAAAAAAAAATGTGTGTAAATTTATTCCAAATAAATAAATTTTTGCTATGGTGTTTTTTAAAAAAGTTTCTATAACAGAGCAAAGGTCTTAAAAGTAATTAATTAAAAAATGCTTCAAAACAAAGTTGCAGCTAAAGCTTCTAAAAATTGCTTAAAAACTAAATAAATTACCATTTGTAACAGTTCATAGCATAAAATTTGATATTTTTTTTCTTTTTAAACATTGTAATTAGTGTGTGTGTTTATATAAAATTTTAAATTTCTTGCATTTGTATTTTCATAAAAGAAAATATTCTATGCAAATGCTTCAATATAATGTACTAATGCTTGCAATAAATCCATAATTTTCAACAATCCTAGTTAGTGTAAAAAAGTTGAAAACATTCATCTTCCTTATAAATACGAAATAACAGGAAGAATAATGCTGGAGAGTAGATACTGCAAAATTCTAATGGAGATGTAATCCTGCAGAAAATTTACATTTGAAAAACATATTTTTGAGTGAGTAGGAAATTAGATTATACATATTTTTTTGGAGAGGATTTACTTATGATATAAAATTAGATTTTTTAATATACATTTTTGTTTAATTAATAGGGTTTGTTATTTTAAAATTTTAGGAGGTAAATTATTAGCCTACAAATGAATAAACAAGTTACAGACAAGATTTTTTCCCCAAAAAAAGCAATTCAGTATATGAAACTAGTTATCCAGTTTTAAAATGTAATCTGCAGTCTCTTTCGTGTATAACTTCCTTCAATACTAGTCTAAAATGTTTATTGAAGATGTAAGAAATAATAACATTTTTCTCTAGGAAAGTAGATTGCATAAGATTCTAATGATCTAGAAATTTACATAAAATTATATGTTTGAGAAATTTTTTTCCCTTAAAGTTTTAATATGTACATTCTGTTTTCTTGAGTTGTACTTATAAAACATGTTTTTTTACAAAAAGTTTTGTGTTCTTATACGAAATTAAAGATTAAATCCTTGTAAAAGTAATTTCATGGGATAAACTACTTGCCTTCAAATAAATAAATAAATTAAGGATATTAAATTTCTGAGACTTATTTCTTCCCAAAGTACAATGAAAAGTAACCAAGATTAGTATCTAAAGTAACTATTTCAAGTTAAAAATCATTGATACTTTTCTCAATTTCATTCAGTGCAAATTTAAAACATTTCTCCCTGAAAGAAATTTAATATAACTAGTATGTACTAATATCTGACCTAATAACAAATACTTTAAAAAAAAGAATGAAAAAAAATTGGTTTATTAATAATTTTTGCAATTGGTTAAACAAAGTGGGGTATTTAAAAGAAATCAAATTATCAATGTTTGATTAGAAAATTTGGCAACCTGTGATTTCAGTACCTGAAAATACTATATTAACTGATATAGAGCAGTGGTCTTCAAAATTTCAACTCGCAAAACGCCTAGAACTTGAAGGTGCTTTCCTTGAATCCTTAGAACTAGAATGTGTTTTCGTTGAACCTCATTCCATATATATACTTCGAAGAATATATCCCAAAAATAACATTTAAAGTAAATCAACATGTTATAGGTACTTTATATTAAGGCAATTAAAAAAATGTAATCTAAGTTTTCTTTAATATAGTTTACTCATTGATAACATAAATTTGATTCAAGTGTCACGTATCCATGCATTATATTTAGTAATTGGGATATATACTAGTGTTTTTTACACAAACTTTCAAAATTTAGGTCTATTGAGGTTAAAAGCAATCACATTAAATGTGTGTTCCAAATTTCATTTGTTTTTGTAGCCACTTCTTACTTTGAGAAATATATTTCACTTGAACACGATGTTTTGAATGGCATTAAAATGTTTATTGCTGTGTGAGAAATCCTGTGTATTTTGCAACCTAAAATTTAACAGCTTTTCTTAGATTTTAACATTAACTCTGTGGATAATTTGTTCCTTTCCCCTCATTATAGTGGCTACGGTAGCCTAGTGGTCAAGGTATTGGATCGTAGCTTGCATGTCACGAGTTCAAGCCAAGTACCACTAAAGACCCGCTGTGTAGGAGTACGATGCACATTAAATCTGTCGAGAGCTTAAAATGTCCTCCCATTGGTGTGGTAGCTAGGAGAGGGGAATTGCAGCTCAGGTCTCGTCCTTGACCATAGTTCAAAATTATGAAGACCGTAGCCAAAAGCCCTCTTGTAGCTAAACAGTGCAACGTTAATATTTGCTCACTCCACCATTATAAGTGTTGTTTCCCACAAATGTAAAAAGGTGCATTTTTCATTAGAAAATATTTTGTTTTGCAAGACATTGTGCTGATTATTGAGTATAAAATTCTCGTGGAACCCGAGATAGTAAACAGAATATTCACAATCTAGTAGGAAGTATATATAAATATAAAACACATTTTAGTATTCTTTTATTATAATAAAAGTTTTAAAAGTGTTGCAAAATAAAGTTATTATATATGAATAAAATTTTCAGTTTTAATGAATAGGATGAGCTTTAGATACTTGTAACTGTACAAACTTCATAGAGAACATGAATCCATTTTGCATACATATCTGTTTCTTCTAGATTTTTTTTTTTTATTGACTTTTGGAACCCCAGGGTTCTGTGGAACACAGTTTGAAGACCACTCTGATAGAGTAAAAAATATCGCTGAACGATTTCTAATACTTCTGTAGTGATTTTAATGTATTGTCTTTCAAACAAGAGTAAATATAATCTATATTTTTAATTCTTAATAACTTAGTTCACATTCAATATTGTACTTATTTTTTAAAGTTATGGTAACCTGAAAAACTTTCATGAATTCATAAAAGTTATTCCAATGTATTAATTACAATTATTTGTGTAATGTAATCCAGTCAAATGAAAAATTTCATGTAGAAAAGAAAATTTTTATTTCAAACAAAATTTCAACATTATATATACACATATACAATTAAAATGAATATTAGTTAAAACAATTATACAAATGCAATGGATGTCCATTGAATAGCCACTAACAAATATTATTTAAAGACTACAATAATAAATACATGTAGCCTAATAAAAAACATCAGCTAGTATCTCAATCAAAGAAAATCCTTATAAAACACAAATTAAAAGAGTACCCTGAAAAAATAAGTCAAGAATGTATATAATCCATATTTTTGTTTGGTTTGAAATTTCCAACAAAGTAACATAACAATAAATATTTTTTACATTCAAATTAATATCTAATGTATAAAAAAAATGACATTCAGTTATAATATTACTAACCTTTCAATTTAGTATAAAGTTGTACAAGATAACAGTTTTCGGCTTCTCACTAGTTTTCCAAACATACCTTTTATAAACTGTGACACTCATCTTGTAAATAGTATACATTTTCTCATTTCAAAGTTCTAAACCAGATATTTACATACATTTGAGTTGTATTACTTTTTATAATATACGTATATATGTCAAATGCATTACCTTACAGTATTTTTCACTCCTTTCATTTAAATATTCCCTATTTACTTGAAAATGTAAGGCAGGTTTCTGAACTTCCAAGGTGTAAATATGAAATGGTGGAAACCAGGATAAAAGAGCAACACACATGTACACAAAAAGTGAAATATTATCAATTACAGCACATGAAGGTATAGATAATTTACATCCAAATTTAACTATAACTAGAATCAAGATTTTGGTATAACAGAAATTCACTTAGAAGATCAAATGTCTGAACATTTAACATAATTAGGTTTGATGAAAAATTCATGGTTCTATAAAAAGATACTACTTATTAAATTACAGACACAATTAAGACTGTCTTAATCTGTACTATTACTGTTTTAATCAGAAACACACGAGAGAATTAATGACCCTTTATAAAGACAGATAAATGCAAGGTTAATGTAAAATAATACTACAGAAGATTCCTTCAACTATCCTTTAATACTGAAAAAAAGATAAAATAAAATTATAATTAGAATGGATTAAATTTTCTTGATTAAAAATTACTGCATGTTTGAAACTAAAATCTATTAGTACCTATTAAATTGAAACATATTTTAAATTGCATTTTCGATGAGCAAATGAGAAATCTATCTGAATTCATCCATCCCGCTAAACAAAACGTGTTTTTTATTTTACAAAAAAAAAGATTCATTATTCTGCAAAAAGCAATACGGAATTAATTTTTTAAACAATGTTGATGTAAAATAATAATCGTTAACTAATGAAAAACAAATTACTTAACCGCTAACCAAAGAAAATTTTCTTTTCAAATAAAAAACGGACACACTACTGACCTGAAATACAAAATTATTTTTAGTATGGATTGTATCTCCTTGATAGTAGATTGCTACAAGTTTGACACTAAATTTAATTAGTTCCTGTAGAAATACATATTAAATTGCCTTCGATTATTGCAGAAGAAAATCAATCAATCTGAATTCATCCATAAGCCCTAAGAAAATACGCGGGTCTTTTTTTATTTAAATTATTCATTAATATTTTGTAAAAAGCAATATGAAATTAGTTTTTAAAACAATGTTGATGTTCTTTAATAATCGTTAATTAATTAAAAGATTACTTACAGCTAGATAATAAGGAAATATGCTTTGCAAAATATTATGCAACACTGACACACGTGCTATGCTAAACTGGAAAACAATTTTCAAAATTTTTCCGTTTTGGTAATGAGGGAAATTTTCCCTTTCCCTCACGATGTCAGCGCCCCCTGGTGATTTCGGTTATTTTTAACATTAGGATTCTTCCTGTACCTATGGGCTTTACACAATGCACCCACAATCGCCCACCCAAGTTGGCGTCGAAAAACGCGACCGGAGACCGGGCGCATAATATATCTGTTCCCTTATTTCTCCGCCTCACATTCAGTGGTAATAACATGTAATGTCTTTATTTATAGAAAACAATATATTCATAACAATTTCTGTAGAAATGTTCTTATGAGTCCTAAATTTAAAATATCTGATCCTTTAATTTATGTTTTCACATTTAAGTAGTACTTAAGATTTTCGAAGAATGTAAAATTTTTATTTTATTTTAATCTCCCTTCCCCTTAATTCTAATGAATGCGATCCATTGAAAAAAAAGTACATTTTTAGTGACTTTGAATTTTCGACATACGGACTTTTTTTCATGTCGTGCCAAAATGGCGCCAAGGCTCGTTTTCCAAAGTTGCTTCCAGGCTAACTGGGAAAAACTTAGCATTTTGTCCGAAGGAGCTAAAATGGATAACGTTAGAATTTTAAGAAAAAAAATTAGCTTACTTAGTTTGATATCCCGAGGTACGCGCCAAGTTTATGTTCGCCAAGATGAGCTATAACATTACAATATGGTTACATTGATATTTTTGTAGGTTTTGAAACATGGCAAGTTTCCAGTACTTTTTAATTGATATTCATTATGGAACTAATTTGATAACGGGGGTAATAGCGCCAAGTGCTGCTTGGCGTGATCCTTATCACGCCAAGCAGCGTTTCTTGCTGCTGGACTGAAATCCAATATGGCGGCCTAGCGGTAGTTTAATGATACACAATTTTAAAGAAATGTTTTGAAATACATTTAAATGTATTTCAAATAAAGGATATAGGAAGAGATTGAGAATAACCTAGATCAATCAATAAATAATGATTAATATGTAATCAAAAGTAGCATGTACTAATAGTATTATAAGCAGCATATAATAAGCTCATATTTTATCGTAATTTTATGTAATATTCGTATAGTACGATTTTATAACGGTTATTAGAAACAATAATCATAATATAATTAAATAGTAATTATTAAAAAGAATAATCGTCGAATTGTAAAAAAATAAAAATAATGCATAAGAGAACTCCTAATACAGAACTATAAATAACATAAGAATAGCTATAAATAAACAACAAAAATAGTTATAAATTAAATAATATAATAATTATAATTAAATAATAATTATAATTAAATAACAATATTAATTATAAATAAATAACAAAGTATGTAGTAATATTTATAAATAAATTCTAAAAGAAACAATTATAAGTAACGAATATTATATGATTATCACACATAGTAATAATTGCATTTTTTTTTTCATTATGAATAAAATAATTACATAATGTATGTTAAAAGTAATTTAGAATATCAATTACAAAGTAGTGAAAGCGTGCAATATGAAACTTGCACTGTAAGTTCCTTCAACGAATTTCATCGAACAAAGAACGAAAATAAATTATTTATAGCGATAATTAAAAGCACAACACTTATTCTTTTAAGA
>BMAV01000863.1:100013-125333 GCA_019973955.1 Trichonephila inaurata madagascariensis | reverse complement strand
ATAAACAACAGCTTGGCGCTACTACCCCCGATATCAAATTAGCACGTTCATTATTAATATATATTATTTAATTATTTCGTGCTAATTTGATATCGGGGGTAGTAGCGCCAAGCTGTTGTTTATGTTCGCCAAGATAGGCGATAATATTACAATATGGTTACCGTAATATTTTCATCGTCTGTCGATGTGGTTGCCATGGGGATAACGTATATTAGAAATAACTTTTATTCGTTTTTTCCCGCTGTAACCCTTTACTTTCAGACGATATTAATAAAAAATTTCTTATTTCTGTTAGAATTAAAACATTTTCAGTGTAATTTTTCTATTGCTTGCGTCTTCTGTTTAATTCTCTATTTTCGGATATGGATATTACTAAAATGAGTGAGTACTAGAATATTTATTTCTTAAAAGAATAAGTGTTGTGCTTTTAATTATCGCTATAAATCGTTTATTTTCGTTTAAAAAAAATTTTTTTTTACGTTCTTTGTACGATGAAATTCGTTGAAGGAACTTACAATGCAAGTTTTTTTCATATTGCAAGCTTTCACTACTATGTAATTGATATTCTAAATTACTTTTAACATACATTATGTAATTATTTTATTCATAATGAAAAAAAATGCAATTATTACTATGGGTAATAATCCTATATAATATTCGTTATTTATAATTGTTTCTTTTAGCATTTATTTATAAATATTACATATTTTGTTATTTATTTATAATTTTAATATTGTTATTTATTTATAATTGTTATTTAATTATAATTATTATCTTATTTATTTATAATTGTTATTTAATTATAATTATTATCTTATTTATTTATAAATATTATATTATTTATTTATAACTATTTCTGTTGTTTATTTATAACTATTTCTGTTGTTTATTTATAGTTATGTATTACGAGTTCTCTTATGCATTATTTTTATTTTTTTACAATTCGATGATTATTCTTTTTAATAATTACTATTTAATTATATTATATTATTATTTCTAATAACCGTTATAAAATCATACTTTATGAATATTATATATAATTACGATAAAATAAAATTATAAGATTATTATATGCTGCTTATATAATACTATTATTGCTACATATTACTTTTTATTAGATAATATTATTATTCATTATTTATTGATTGATCTAGTTTACTATCAATCTCTTCCTATATCCTTTATTTTAAATACATTTCAATGTATTTCAAAACAATTCTTTTAAATTATTGTGTACCATTAAATTACCGCTAGGACGCCATATTGGATTTCAATCCAGCAACAAGAAGCGCTGCTTGGCGTGATCCTTATCACGCCAAGCATAACTTGGCGCAATTACCCCCGTTATCAAATTAGTTCCTTTTTTATAATTACTATTAAATTATATTATATGATTAGTATCATATATAATAATTATTATGTACTGCATAATATTATTAGTAGATGAAACTTTTCACTATATTATATTGTTATTCACTATTTATTGATTGATTTTGGTTATTCTCAATCTCTTCCTATATTCTTCTTTTGAAATATATTTCAATGTAGTTCAAAACAATTTTTTAAAGTCTTCCTGACGATTTGATACCACTAGGCCGCCTTCTTGGATTCCATTCCAGCGACAACAAGCGTTGCTTGACGTCTTGCCTTTTTACATCAATTCCTACTTTGTTAGAAAAACGTACTGGCGCTATTTGTTGCAGCTAATTGTAACAATGACAAAAATAAAGCAGAATAAATTCAAAATTAAAAAAATAAAATTTAATTAATGAATTAATATTTGAAAAAACTGTATTAACATCAAGTAACATCAACTAAAAGTTTAAAAAAATTATTTGAAATTGATTGGATGAATTGAAAATATTTTATTAACGATTGAAAATTTGAACAAGATAAATATATAGAGAGTGTGAGCTAATAGGAATTGAAGAAGGAATCAAAGTTCGAAAGAGAAATTTTTCAGATGTGAAAAACAAATTCATGAAAATCACTGCTTCTAAAAATAGGATATTAAGGGCTGTAATAATTAAAAACTGATATCAGAAGGACAAAATTTTTTTAACTAATGAAAAATGGGAAATTAAGAACATTCTGAAAAGGAATCTATGTTTGAAGGAGAAAAATTTAAACTTTTTGAACAAATTCTTGTGCGATTTACTTTCTTAAAAATATATTAAACTCATTCTAAAATTACTCTGTGATTTAAGCTAAATCACGTACCTTGTTTTACATCATGTGGATTCTTTCCTCCTTTCAAACGCCATCTCCATCATTTTAACTTTCTTCCCCTAAGCACTATGTAATAATTACCACCTTTTTTTCCAAAAAATTAAACCTTGCTTTTGTCTTGTAAACAATGATCGGTGATCATATATATTATCCGAATAACAGCACAGCATCGAATAAAAGGTAACAACCGTTACCACGTACTACACAGTTAGTAGGATTGCGAAGCTAACGCAATTAACAGAAATTACTAATTGCATATACCTAATGGTCACTGATAACAGTATCTTGTTTCAAAGAAGGAAAAAGAAAGGTAGCCAGTTTGGAGATATTATTGCCCATTTTGATGACTAAAAAGCTTAAAAAAAAAAGGTTTAACAATGGGAATTTTTCATTTCTCTAATACATTTTTTAATTATGAGTTTGTAGTGGGAATGGTATATATCTTAAATGTTCATTCTAATGATCAAATTTGATTTAGGCCTGAAGAATTGAAAAGTTCATATAATTGAAAATTACACAATTTTAATTAAAACCAGAGAAACATGTAAGTTTCTTATGTGCATGTTAAATAAATGCTGTATTGTTTTTGCTTGTATATTTATATAAATTAGGTTATAAATAGTGAATTTTAAGTAAATATATTTTTTTTCATTTAAAATATTTTGAAAATACACTCACTTCCAAAAGTTAAGCACGAAGATGTAAAATGCAAAAAAATCAAAAAATACTGCTTTGACTGACACACAATTTGGCAGTAAAGTAGCATATATATTTATACATAAAACAAAATCAAAAATTATATACAGAAATGAAAATAATATTAAATTTTTGTAAGTTATCAGATAATGTCATACTGGAGACTTAAACAGAATTATGTATAAAGTGAAAATAAACAGCATAAAATGGGGAAAAAAAGGACATTAATAGAGTATGTGATCCCCCCTCATCTGTATGCAAAGTGTACACCTTCTGACCATGCTTTCAATTAGGTGGTCAACAACGCTGAATTAACCCTCTAAGCGGTCTGCACAAAGTCTTGCCATTCTGGAGATGCTTCAAAAATGCACCGTACATATTTTATTGCTTTCAGGTGGGGTTCTCAAAAGCGGTTGAGCAGTATTTTTAAGAATGCGGCTCGGCCGCTTTTGGGAATCTTGCTTGAAGGCAGAAAAAGCAACTCTGGAATGGCGGAATTTTACGTGCAGACCGCTTGGAGGGTTAAGCAATCACCATTCTTCTTGTAGAGCAGTTTCCAGCTCAATAAGAGTGGCTGGAGGTGGGAAACGTGAAGATACAGCACAGCTGAGAGCATCCTAAAGATTTTCAATGGGATTAAGGTCGGGCGAATATGCTGGCCATGCCATACACACAATCCCTTCACTCTCCAGGTAGTCATCCACGATGTCAGCTCTATGGGGATGCGCGTTATTGTCCATTAAAATAAAAGTAGGGCCAACTGCTGCAGTGTACAATCTCACAATGGGTTCTAGGACTTCATCTCGATACCGGACAGCAGTCACAGAATCCCGTTTAAAGATGTGCTGGTCAGTGCAGTATCCTAATGAAATCCCTGCCCACACCATAATGCTTCCGCCTCGGACTGCATGATATTTGGTGATGTTTTGGGGCTGATTGCGTGTTCCTTGATTACGCCCTATCCTTATACGCTTGTCATCTGGCTCCAGAGCAAATCTTGACTCATCAGTAAACAGGACATTGCCCCAGTCAGACACAATCCAATTGCCATGTTCCCGGCACCACTTTAATCGTGCGCCTCTTAATTGGACAGATAGAGGAACACAAACTTGAGGTACCCGGGCATACAGTCCATTCATATGTAATCTTTGGCATACAGTAGCTGCAGATGTAGCCTTACCAATGGATGTTGTAATCATAGATGTCACATGTGTGGAGGTTGCTCTGCGATTCCGCTTGGCTACAATAGCAGTATATTGATCTTCCGCAGGGATTGTAACCCTTGGGCGACCACCTACGGGCCTTCAGACAACTGTCTGTGTGATTTGGAATTGTTTCCATAAACGTGAAATTACAGAATGATGAACGCTGAAGAAAAGAGCAACATCTGTGATCGATTGTCCTGCTTCAATGCGCCCCACAGCACGCCAGCACTCAGAATCTTCCATTCGTTTTCTGGAAGTCATAAAAACACGTATCTCTTGAAAACAAATTGTACGAAAGTTTTAAACACCTTCTATCAGCACTTACAATCAACTTCTGTAACCCTTCATAAAGCTGGCTTGTCATAAGACTGCCCTTTTTGCATATTTCTTGACATGAAAGCACAATTGGCTGTTACCTAACATATTTGCATACTTCGATCTACCTCTGCAGCAAATGCATCCTCTTCAATTCTGATTGGCTTCCGGAAATTAGCATTTTCCTCTCTGTGCTTAACTTTTGGAAGTGAGTGTATGTTGATAAATTAGTTATTTCTTTTTGGATCTTCTCTGCAACTTTAATACTCTAGAATCTCATTTGTATTATCACTTTATTCAAGTAGCATTATGATGAAACAAAATACAGCCGACTCTCGCTAATTCAAACCTTTGATAATACAAACCTCTTGCTAATTCTAAGTATATGCTCAGTCCTTAGAAAAACTCTTGATGTTTCAAACTGAAGCAATACGTTTTGGTACACTCAATATTTTGAAGTAAAATCTGTGGCCAGCCAGAATACATCACGTCATAATTCGAAGTGATCTAATAAAACTCTCGGCAATTCGAACACTCACTATCATGTAGAATCCTGTAGCAAACATATTGAAGCTTACATGTTTTGTGTTGTACTGTCTCAGCTTGTCTCATCTGTTACGTAGCCCCTTTGATGATCATTGGAGTTGACTCCGATAACTGACAGAAGCTGTTGTTTAGTGACAGATGTGTCACTAAACAAACTACGCAACTTTTTCTTTCAAAATCATGTTGATGCAGATGTTTTTCAAGCTTCATTTATTCTAGAAATATCTATTGACAAAGTTATATTGAATGGCATTAAACAAAAAAAGATAACAGAATTTTTCGTCAAAAAAAATTAATTATGTACACTGTATTCTTTTCATAGTTTTATTACATAAATCAATTATTTCAATACAGAATTTTAACTTCTGTTTCATATTTATACTGTATAATATGTAATTTTTAAAAACACTTTAAAATAAGTTTATTCTTATCTACAATTGTTGTTTTATTACATAGTTTCAAATTTAAATGTGTTAAAAAAATTTCTCTTTGTGAATTTTGGGAGTTTTTACCTACCCTCTTGATAGTTCGAAATTTTTCATTGGTCCCTTCAACTTTGAATTATCGAGAGTCAACTGTATTTGTAAAAAATCTTTATAAACCAGGAAAGTTAAGTATATATTCCTCAGTGTTGTATTATTATACATATTTTTGTAGTATTTTTCCCATTTTGGTAGTAACAAAGAATTTTGATAAATCAAAAGGAATTTTTCGTATTTGAGTGTTTGGCAAATTATTGTTTTAAAATGAAATTAGAACAAAACCCTTTTGTTGTCCCATCATGTTAATAGGGAAAATATCTTCTGTATGTAATTGCTTATTTGATGGAAGAATAACAAGTTATCAGTACCTAAACAAATTTTCAAATATTCTAATTGAGAGGATTGTTAGAGAAAATAAATTAGAATTGTATGAACATGTAAATACAAACTGTTTATTTTGTCAAATTTTGTAAGTTTTTCCCTTTGTATCTTTTCTAACAGAGAATACTGCCGGCATCATCAAAAAATAATAACTCTTGTTAAGGAAAAAGAAGAAATTCTGTACATGAAACAAGTAAGAATTTTCATTTTTTGACAGCATTATATTCTAAGTATATTTGGTAAAAATTAAACTGAAACTATATACACAAGGCTTTCAGTTTTATTTATTTTAATATGATTTTGAAGGATTTCCATCCCATGTGTACTGCGTGTCACAGAACAGTCCTTCATGTACCTCATCAGAAAAACATTTCATCATTTATTGCTGAACGTTGGTATTTTTTAAAAAAAGTCATTTAAAATCATTTCTGTGTTGAAATTGGCATTAAATAAAACAAATTGGAAAGACAAGTTGTATTTTAGTTTATTGAATTATTTTTATTTGAGTGAAAGACTTCTGCCTTCTAAGTAATGGCATTAAATGTACAAAAATCTGGATAGAGAGCAGCGAAAATTCATTTTTTAAATTACTATGAAGAGAAAAAGTATTAATGTTTAGATTGCAATATAAGATTAGGAATATTATGCTTGTCTGAATAAAATGAATTAGTTAAATCTCCTGAGAACTCAATACTCATGGAATGAAATCAGTTGAAGAAAGCAACATGTAATGAAGGTTAAATAAGAATAAAACTTTTTGATGTCTTTGGATTGTGCATCAAAACATTGCACAACCAAAAAGAAACAATTGTACCTTGAGTGAATTCTAATTCATTTTGATTTAATTGCAATTTCTAATATTAAAAATAAATGTACAATTTTAGTATTAACTTATTCAATGAATATAAACAGTTATTTATTTCTAATTTTGCCTAAAATATAATCAATGAGCATTTAGAGAAACACTGCATAATATGAAATATCTGATGTCCATAAACTAAGATGTCATAACTGTAATGGGTTGAATGTGCTGGGTGCATTCCAGGAATCAGATGCTGGAAGAATTATTAGTTGTTTTATCAACCTTATTACATCAGTAAACATAGATTGTGTTTCTCTGCTATGTCATTTTTATTCTGTTGAGCATGCTAGCATGAATTGTTCTGCACAAAATACCATTAATGTTCAGTGAAAGGAAATAAATTGTGTGTGTAAGATGTTAAATGTACAAAATGAATTTACACTTAGGTGAAAACATAAGAATGAATGATACATATTTAAGCATAACTGTATTAGAAAAATTCTGTATTTATACTGTTTGTACCAAGTGCCGGTTTACCCATTGGGCGCTTGAGGCGGGCACCCAAGGACCCGGATAAGCTGGACTTAATCAGGTTTCCTGGTTATAAACTTCAATTCACCAGTACCAGAGGAGCCCGTAGATCTTCTGCATTTAGGGCCCAAAATGAATTTAAATCGGCACTGTTTGTACCTTTATTTAATTACATGAGCAAGACATTATTAAAGATTTATTTATGTTACTTTTAATATTTAAGTTTAGAATATTATACACTTATGTGAATATGTCT
This sequence comes from Trichonephila inaurata madagascariensis, assembly GCA_019973955.1. Classification (NCBI taxonomy): domain Eukaryota; kingdom Metazoa; phylum Arthropoda; class Arachnida; order Araneae; family Nephilidae; genus Trichonephila; species Trichonephila inaurata. Next base: position 117,890 of record BMAV01000863.1, on the reverse strand, counting down.
TTCACATATATCTCCTGTTCTTTCAAATATTCATCTTTTGTTTTCTTAATTCAAAATATTTTACTTCCATTAAAACATAAATTCTTATATCCAGCAAAGTGAAAAATTGACACAGGCTGTTGTGAAAAGCAATCTTTTGAAAAATGTACAAGAATTGTAAAACCCTTTGTATTACTAATTGTTTTGCGAAATGGTGATTGGATATTTGCTCAATGAAATTTTAATTTTAGAGATGGCATGGATTCTCTTTTAAAGAAGGCTTGTTCAATGTTTCATACCTAATATTCCATATTTCTAAAGCATTAGTTTAAAAAAATGTAGCATTCTAGAGTTCAGCATTTATTCAGTATGAATTTGGAAAATTATATGTAATTTGTATTATTTCTTCATTTATTTAGGCTACTATGTCTTTTCTATTGAAGAATAGTTTGTATTATTTTTTAACAGAATATCTTATAATTATGGATGCTATGAAAGTTATTTATTAAATTACTATGAACATCAATCAATTTTCTATGCTTGTAAATGGTATGCAATAAATTTGTAAAATAAATGCAGTGATTTAGATCAGTGGTCTTCAAACTGTGTTCCACGGTATCCTGGAGTTCCATGAGGCATGCCCAGGGATTCCATGAGTAAATAAAATTTCGAAGAGAAAATAATATGTGTATGCAAAATATACATTAACATTCTCTACTGAGTTGAGACTCCTTGAGCATAATTTAATGTTACTAAGGATTAAATTACATAAATATTAAAAAAAATTATAGCAAATAATATTTTTTTAATTGTCTTTACATATTGTAACTGCAACATTTTGGTTTACTGTAAATATTCTATGAAGATATGTTCTTCTGAAGGGGAATGGGATTCACAAGGAAAACACCCTATAGTTCTAAGGGTTCCGTGAGTTGATAAACTTTGAAGATCACTGATATGGATGATTACTGTGACTTAGAATTAAGGTATAAATCTTATTTTTTTTTGTTTTAATGTTAATTTGATATTATTGATTGTGATTAATATTAATTTGGTATTTGTAATATATGTTTCTATTAAAGAAGAATGTACATTTTTTCTTCTCCTTTTTAGTCTCTTAACTTTATCCAAAATTCTTTTTACAATTCCGTATTGAAATATGTTATAAATATCTAAAATAATCATTTCTCGCTTTTATTCTAATGAATTTCATTTAATTTTTTCTTTTTCTGAGCTCTAAGTAATATTCTTGTTGGGGTTTTTGGAAAAACAAGGAAGGAATTCTAATAAAAAAATTTATTAAAGATTTTGCATTATGTGATACCTTAAATTGCAATTTTTATAGGTTCTTTTTTCGTAATTCAAATCATGAGCATTTTTTTTTTAATTTTATGAGAAATGTTATAACTAATTCCCAGTTTCTAAAATTTATGGAAAGAGAAATGCATTTAAACACAATTTTTTTATAATAAAATGTTTTGCATAGTAATTATTTTGTATGAAATTTTAAGAAAAAAATTTATTATTTTCTTTTTAACTGTTTTTGCATTTTATTTCTTGGTTAATTATCAATATTGCTTTGTTGATGGAACATCCTCATCAAAATCTGTTTGCTTTTATTTATAAAAATTGACTTTTTTTATATTTAATTTGAGATTTTATTGTTTACCATTATTTTTTATATCATTGGCTTTTCTACCATTTTATATACATTCTACTGCCTTCTAATGTTTTCACAAATATTTGATGCAGTTTAGCCGAAATCGGCTCTTCTATCTATAAAGTTTACACTTGTACTCACAACAATGGTTTCTTATTTGTTTGATAAAATTTTAAAACTTGTCCAGTGATTACCAAATATAAAACAACACTTTTGGAAGGTATAAATGCATTGTCATTGAAAATATTGGTTGAAATTACATTTTTATTTGGTTACTTTTTTGATAAACATCGCCAAAAAACCATAAAAATTATTCACCTGGATACTTTTCATAAACCAATTAAAAATTTCATTTTATGATTAACAGTATTTTTATATATATTGTTGGATTTTTTAAAATATTCTAATAATTCTAATTCTTTGTTGATGATCTCATGAATTAAAATTAAAATAAAACACTATGAAAGTTATTTTTATAAGTCTTTGAACAGATGCTACCTCATGATTTCTAAATTTTAGTATATTGTAAAACATTTCTTTAGAAAGGTATTATATGGCTTGTGTCTGTAGAATAAGAACATTTCCAGAGAAGTAAATGCAATATAAAAAGTTTTTCTATTTCGAAAATTTTTGTATTTTGATTGGTTTGTAGTTTAAGATACCACTGCATATAATATATATTGTGTGTATGTTTCCTTTAAAAAATGTTAATTTGTTTTACTTTATTTAAAATTTTAAAAATATATCTATTGAAATACATGTCTTTGAAATTATTTAAAAAATAATTAATTGAAATTTTCTTGTGTGCTTTTTAAAAGTATACGCATATTGTGTTACACATGGGGATAGCATAAAGTTTAAGTGATAATAAAAAATAAATAAATGAGGTAGAAATTTGACTTTGTATGTCATTAAAAATTTGTTTTTAGTCACCATCCAGAGTTATACATTTCTCTCAGTGTTTCTTGACCTTTCAAAAGTTGTCATTGTAAAAGTCGGTTGATTTTTTTCGAAAACTATTGTACCAACTCTTGAATGACATCATTTTTACTGTCAAATATCTGATTCCACAGTTCTGGGAATAAAAGAAATCCTTTTGGGCAAGATCTGGAGAATACGATGGATGAAGCTAAAGTTTATATAGCTTTGATTCCTCCACCTCATCTCATGTTCAGTTCAGTACAGTGATTGCATTGTTAATCTGGAGACTTGGCCATCGCCTTATGCTCCGACAGAATTTGATGTAGTTTCTTACAATGGGTTACAATGTGCAGCTGGTGATTGCACTGTAAATCTGGAGACTTGATCATCGCCTTATGCTTTGACAAAATTTGATGAATATAGAGTATTGAGAATTTATTGGTTGATGTTAAAAATTCTTCTACTTTTTGGACATGCTCTATTGTTTTACAATTCATTATTGTGGAATAAGACTTCTCTGTGGTTGGAGATAAAAATTTTCAAAATTCTTTGTTGCGTTTTGTATTTGCTACAGGTTAAAATGAAATGTTCACTTCTTTCTGGCACTTGACATTCCAAACACATTGGAGAATCTGTTTGTTTAAAAAGAAAATAAATATTATTTAATGGTATTTTTTTTGTTCGCATCTTATTAATTAAAACCTCTGAATTTCTATTGTTTGCTGCCTGTCTATTTCACTTTTCAAGATGTGAAATATAATTATAGTTTTTATATCTTCTGCTCTTTGTTCAAGCTTTTTCATTTTTACTTTTATGTTTTTTTTTTTAAATTTGTATGTAGATCCTCCACTGAAATCCAAGGAATAATACTCCATGGTTCTGGAGAGGCTTTGTGGCTAATTTATCATCTCTATTTCCTTATATGCCGGTACCCAAATGAATGTAATGGATTGAACTATTTGGAGACTCTCTTGCAAAATTGAATTTAAATTTAAAATTATCGTATTGGATTTTCTATTAATATTTTAGATACTTTTTAAAACTGATAAATTGTCTGTCAGGATAACATAATTTTCTGCTTCAGTAACCCAATTTTGTAGCACAGTCCATATGGCTGTAGTTTCAATTGTAAAAATTGAAATCATATCTTTCATTAAGAAAGTCTGTCAAACTTTTTTCTTGGGAATCAAGATTCTTATTGATGCTTGATTTGTAGTTTTTGAAACATATGTTGCTATTAGAAAACTGTTATTAAAATTTGTCTGGATGTAAACAATAAACATTTTTTGCACTATGATATGTGGAATATTTTTGTTTTGAAAAGATTTTCATAGATCGGTGGAGGTGGGATCTATTGTATCTCTAAAGTAGATATTCTTGAGAGTTTTTGGAGGAGGTAGATTGTTTTTTGAAAAATACTGATTTCTTTTTTTCTATATTTATAGAAAATATCATTAATATCCCAAATTAATCTTGAATTCGGTGACCAGTCCTTTAATTCTAGTTGTTTAGTTAAAAATCTTTGGCAAAGGAAATTACGACGAGTATTAATGCTGCTATTCACACATAGATTCTGCTCTTAATAAATCTATCGGAGTGTTTCTTGGGAGACCTAGGGCTAATTGTAAGGCAGCATTATATATCGGTTCTAGTTTCTCTCTGTTGGTACTGCGGGCAGAGGAAAATAGTTGACTTCCATAGTCAAAGATAGAGCAGATTATTATAGTTAAAAGATGGTCAGATCTTGTTCCTGTTTTAGGAAAAGATAAGGCTTTAATGGCATTTAAATATTTAAATCCTTCTTGTCATAGGTAATTAAAATGATTCTTCCAAGTGATATTGGAGGTCAAAGATTATACCCAGTATTTTAAGAATCTTCACTTCGGGAATAGGTTTGTTGCATATTTTAAGTAATGGAGTTATAGTGCTTCTTTTTCTTGAAAAGGTGATTTGACTGCTTTTTTTCTGGGGAGGGGTCAAATTCCACCAGGCTGAGATATTATTTAATGATTCTTCCTTTTCACCTATAGTTTAATTTCAATTTGTGCTGCTCTATTACATAAAAAGATATCATCTGCATAAATCAGTAAATGGCTGTCATGTTTGATTTCAAATAAGTCTACCATAAATATCATAAAGAGAAAAGGGCTCAAAATACAACCCTGAGGTATGCCATAATTGTTTTTGATGATTTTCGAAAAATTGTTTCTCCATTTAATATGTATTGTTCTCTTGATGTAAGAAGTTTTGAATCCATCGTAGCAATTTACCAGAGTATCCGACTTTTTTTTAATTTAAAAACTAGACCACTTGGCCACACTGAGTCATATACTGGTTTAATATCTAATGCTACCAAAAGAAAATATTCCCTGCGTTCTCTAGCAAGTAATATATCTTGTTGTAATTGAAGTAGAGTATTAATGCTGCTTCTGTGAGAGGGTAAAAACTGTGATGATTTACATGAAAAATTTTATTGTGAAAACTGAAATCTCTCATTCTGTGCATGACCATTCTTTCTAATAATATAGCAATTACTAAGGTAAGTGATATTGGACGGTATGACGCACTTTCCTAGGGATTTTTGGGAGGTTTTAAGAAAGGTAAAATTTCTGTGAGACCAATCTGTTGGAATTTGACTTGAAAACCAACTGTCATTTAAAGATTTCAGAAGTAGATTTATTCCTTTGGTGGGGAGATGGTTGATTGTTTGGAGAGAAATTTTATCTTGTCATGGACTGCTGTTCTTTTGATGAGATATTGCTATTTCTAATTCTTTTAAAGAAGGTTTATTAATATCTTGACTATTGTCCGGAATAGAGTTATTTTGAACACTATTGCTATTTTGTTTTGCATAATATTGTAAAAAATAGTTTGCTTGGGATTGTTCGTTTGTTAATATGATTTCGTTGTTCTCAAATATATTAAATGAAGTATAGTTAGAATTTGCTCTATTTTTGATTATCCGAATTATTTTTAAAAGATATTTGGGAAGAGGTGATTTTTTCGCATGTCTTGTGCTAAAATTCTTCTTTACTGGCTTTAATTGCTCGCTTAAGTTTTCGCTTATTTCTTTGTATTTTTTTATCCAATCTTCCTCTTTAAATTTTTTTGTTCTTTTTTAAGGAGTTTTCTCTTTTTTTGCTCTTAAATGCCTCATGCTGCTGTCCACGATGGAGCTCTTGAACTGATCCGTTTTGTTTCCAATTGCCGAGATGAGATTCGGGCTTTAATTTCTTCTATAATTTCCATATTAACATTTTCATTTGAACTTAACCTTTGTTGAAGAAGATTGGTAAATTTGTTTTTTGTCTAAAAGGATTTGCTGTTGAGCTGTGTGATCCTATGTATTTAATGATAATAGGAAGGTGGTCACTGCCAAAATTATGAGTATTTGTGAACCAAAATATAATTCATAATTTAAATTTATTGATGATAAAGGAAGATCTATAGCTGTGTGTAAATATTCCTGATCAATGAAGATAAGTTGGACTTGTATCGTTTAACCGCATTAGGTCAATTTCAAGATTCCTATCTAAGATTTTTTTTCCAGGAGCATTGGAATTTTTTGAGTCCCATACCTCATGAAATGCATTAAAATTTCCCAAGATCAAACTGTGATCATCAATGTATGATGCAATTTTGAGTTAATTGGCATCATTAAAGTTTCCCGGTGGAATGCAATTGTTAAAAATTGTAAGAGGAACTGTATTTATCTGAGCTCTGATTATTAAAATTTCTAGATTTTCACTAATTTTGGAAAAAATTTTTATGGTGCTAATATCTTTACTTAAGGCTTTCAATAATCCTCCTCCTCTTCTGTTTTCTCTATCAATTCAGAAAATATTCTTATTGAGATTAGTGAAAATATCATATGGATGTAACCATGTTTCTTGAATAAATAAATGCTTGCTTTTTGAAAAATTGGCACAAAAAGAATATCTGACCTCTTGTTTTTAACTCCATGTGCATTCCATTGGATTATATTCATGATTTAAAGGGAAGAAAGGTGCAATACAACGAATTAGTTTAAACGTCCAAAAAAAAGAAAGCAGTTTTATATTGATTTTTTAATGAAAATATAAGAAAATTTGTATATATATCTATATTTTTTTTGTTCCACTACACTTTCTAATATATTTCCTCTCTGTTCTGATAGTTTCTTTAGTATTTTTGCCTTTTCATTTAGTTTTCTATTTATGGGGTTGTCGTCATCTTTTGAAATTGTTATATCGGATGCAACTTTTTTTAAAGTAGATTCCATTGTGTTCATCAAGGAAGAAAACCTCAAATTTATTTGAGTTAAAACCGTATTCAGTTCTGTCGTAAAACACTGTACTACTTGTTCTAATTTCTTTTCAAAGATATTGTTTTCTTTAAATTTCTATTCTAATTTCTTAACCTGTTTTTCTACTTTCTCTGTTTGAATATTAAATGTTTTGGCTGAGTATGAGGTTTTTTTTGCATTTTGAAACTTTTTAACTGCTTCATTTCTCGAGACTTGTTGTTCTACTTTAATTTTTAAGATTTCGACTTCTATTTGATATTTCTTACATACTTTAGAGTCGGCTTCATGTGCTTCTCCACAAAAGCTAAATTTTTTCTTTTATTTCAGTATCTTTACACTCGTTTTCAGGGTGGTTTAATGAGAATATTCAGCATTTTATTGAGCTTCGGCAAAATTTCTGAATGTGTCCGAATTTCTAAGAGTTTGTGCTTTGTTTTGGTTTTTCATGGTATAGATTAGCTTTAATCATTTCGAACCCGTTTGGGGCCCTTTCGGGTATGATGTATCCAATTTGAGTAACTTTAATCGTTTTGGTAGGTACACAGGGCCGTTTTTAACCTTCCCGGCGTCCTTGGCACTGAAAATTATTTTGCCCACCTATTTTCATATCCTCCCCCTCCTTCAGTTCTTACCTTGCCAGTTTTGCTTCGGGTGAGATTTTCTATTATAATTCTTACCATTTTCTTTTTCTTTGTTTTTGATCTTTGTGTGCAGAGTCTTTCCATTATCCACCACCTATCGACCCGCCGTGTCACGGATGGTTAACCGACAGCTGTAATAAAAGAATAATGGCATGGTTTGGCAAACCTTGTTCAATTCTTACCCAATGGCATCACAGACCTTCCTTTTGTAAATTAGTATAGTAAATTAATAAATCATTTGCAGTTACAGTATAGAGTAGGCGTTGGCAACCTATGGCACACGTTCGACATGTGGCACGCTGTACAATTCTCAGTGGCACTCTGCACTACTTAACAAATTAGTCAATTTTTGAGTGGATGGAAGTTGATAAATTTGTAATGCACCTCTCTTATTTGCCAAGCATCTTCAGAATTATGGGTATTTACGGAATTGCGAAAAATATCTGAAAGATAACTCTAAAGATAAATTTATAGCTATTTTTTTTGTAAATTATTGAATGTCATTGCTGGAGAGATTTAATTGTTTGAAGAGAGAAAATTGCTTGTACTCTGCTTTCCGCTTTTGGTTCTACATATATAAGTAAAAAATCTTTTAATATATGAGAAATATTTCTGAGTCCTCTAAGAAATTGTTTAACAACTGAATGCTCTGAACCGTATCAAATTGAAAGCCACATGTTATACCCCTCATTTTGTGATGAATGCAGAAAGGTGCATGTGCTAGATTCATATTAAAATTTTTATTTATCTTTTTATTTAACTAATGAATGGAAATACTTATGTTTTACGTTTTCTATTTCTTACTTTGATAAATAATGTTTCAAAATACATAATATTGGTACAATTTCGTTTTTCAAATTTTTGTTGAAGAAATAATTGTATATTTTATGCTGTTTATTTTATGTTAAAAATTATCTTTAAATGATGCAAAATTAATACACAATAGAACTGTAAATCTAAATTATTTACCTCTGTTCTGTGTGTAATTCTGCATACATTATTGCCGACCCCCCTGGTATAGAGTGTTCATTATTGTATGAATTGTTTTTAACTTGCTAACTGTCAACTTTTTCATCGTTTATCGCTTTATTTTCCTTTACTTTTAGATATCCTTATTCTTTATTGAGTTACTGTTATTGAACTTGTACAACAAAGGTTTTCTTCAAGCTTTGATCATTGCAAAATCTTTAATGACATCATTGTAATCCATTTCCATTGTATATAATTTTGAATGCATAGCAATATAAAACTGTTAAGCTTTTCTTTTTCCATATAATATCTCATTTCAGTCTTTACTCTTCTTAGGGCAGAAATGTTTCTCTCATGATTCGCTAGGCAGAGGTAATTAATTTTTTTCTTTTTCCACTCTCTAACTTTTTGCGTCCCCAAATCAACTGCGCCCTAGGTACATGCCTAGCGTAGCTAAACGGAAAATCGGCCCTGCTTAAATAATTTTAAATATGAAAAAATCTGACTATGCATAAAACGTCAGAAGTTTTTAGAGGAAAAGATGAACCTCTATCTTAAAGTGCAAAGTATTTTAATTCAACTTCTATTTAAATGTTTTTGAATTTGTATATATATGTATATACATATCAGTAACATCATATCTTCCCTTAAAATCAGCTGTAAAACAAACTACCTTTTCTTGTCTAAATTTCCAGGTTACATTATTTTTTTGACAGTCAGGTGGCCTGCGGATTATTGTAAATTTATTGATGTGACCCGTGATTCATTGTGGATTTATTGATAAGGTTCTTGAGCATTAAAGGTTGAAGATCTCTACTATATGAGTTATTTTTTTCTTAATTATTATCTTTATTACCAAAATTTTTTATTTTTATAATAGTTTGATATTAAGGGAATGATAAAAATAAGTATGCACATAACAACTCTCTCATCATTTGATCTCAATTTTTATGTTTTTACATTTTTTTTTAGCTTAAGTGTAGAATAAAGAGCCCCTTGGATTTTACAGTGCTTATGTAGATCCCAATAGAATTTAGCTCTTCATTACTTTAGATGGGCTCGATTACTATCACAACATCTATCGCTACATGTAGGTAGTTTGGCGACTGATCCTGGTTACCAAAATATTGACTTTGCCAAAGGGCCCCCTATTCTCTGCCATTGCTTGTAATCTTCTTGACATGAGATATTTTTACCTCCAAGAAACATTTATTTTTATAAATGTTTTATAAAAATAATTATTTATTTATTTTATTTTTGGATTATGTTTACATCACTTTTATGGAAAGAAAGTTTTTCTAAGAGTTATTTATGAATGATATGTTATTCGCAGAAAAGAAAACTTTTCTTTCTATTGTGCCATGATTAGATTGGTTTCTAAAAATTTGATCTCTGGCAAAATGGTAGTTGATTAAGATTTATTAATTAAAATGATAGTACAATGTTCTGCTGAACATTTTTTCCCCTGTAATTTTTTTAATATTGAATTTATGATTAGGAAATGAGTTACATCCTTATTATAAGCCAAACCTGTTATTATTTAAAATTATTTCTTAGAATATCCTTGGTAAACATTATTTATCTTTATGTTCATTTGAGACAAAAACATTTAATTAATGTTAAATGTTTTTTTAAAGTGGCAACATAATTTAATAATTTTAGAAGCTTATAATTGTTTCTCTACTTGCTCCTTTATTTATTTTCCCTCTTTTTATTCTCTTTTAATTTTAAAATTATCTTTATAAAATGTACTTTAACTCTTCCTGTGTTGAATGCATGGTAAGACATTTCTTTCAAATTGCATGATATTTAATCCTTAAGGATATATTGTATGTAATGTAGTGTTCACTCCACAGTCAGTTTTTTAAATGTGGTACACTCTAAGAAAAGTTTGAGATGATTTGATGGAAAAAAAGGGCATCAAGAAATTGTGAATGAAGTAGAAATAAAGGAATTTAGCAATACAAAAAGTTAAACTTTTAAAAGGAAATTCATCTGAAAGGAAGATATTTTTAAAGGATCTCAATTTATACAATTTTGTTATTGTTGTTGCTAATCTGCAGTATTTAGCAGAGCTAAATTGTCCCTGTTCTTGTTACTTAGTAAAAAATCCAAGATGAGCATTAGCAAAGAAAAAAGATTTTGTTTGTCTAGTCCAGGGATGCTCAACCTAAGCCTGTTTTGGCCTCGAAGACTTAAAAGTTGGCCTGTGAATGTCGATTATAAAAGAAAGCAATCTAAAATGGAATTGATCTTTGTTAATTAAACAAGGTAAATTGTATACGAAAACAGTATTACAGCAAATAATTGTTTTACAGTTCATTAAGTTTTTTTTCTTTCAATTCATTAAGTGACTTTTCAATATGTTTCCTTCATGGCTATCTGTGAGTACGTTTTCGTATAGGAGAAGATCGCAGACATGATTACCAGAAACCATTATTTCTTCCATCACATGGTCTGGATGCCGAGAAGGTCGAAGAACAAATATGTATTAACGCACATGTACCAGAACACAGTCTCGATTCGAAATTATGCTGTGTCAATCAAAAGTACCTATCGAATTAACGTTTTTTTTTCATGGTGAGCATTACCAATAATAACTTTTAACTTCTACTTAGCTGCAACGATCATTCTTTTAAACAACCCCTGTGGTTTTGCAAAATCACTGTGACAGAACGGATATGATATTCTTTTTTGATTTCGCATTTTTAGTCTAGTATCATTTATTTATAAAGTCATATAAAATATTTTAGATAATGAGAGAGAAAAATGGAGATTTTCAAAATCGAAAATTTCAAGATGCATGAACAGATAAATACTGTTTTATCTATTACAATGATACTGTCACATGCTTAATATGTAGCTGTAAGATTGCTGTGTCAAAAGAGTATTACGTAAAGCGGCATTATGAAACAAAGCATAAGCATTTTGCATCTACGAAAGGTTATGAATGATCGCAAAAATTCTTTTAGTAGACTTGCAAATTTTTTTCAAAAATGTACAGTTAACTTGAATTCATATGTGGAAGTGAGCTTAAGTGTCACTGAAATAATCACTAAAGAAGGTTGGCCATTCACAGATGGTGATTTTGTTAAAAAGTGTTTCTTATATGCATCTGAAAAACTTTGTCCTGAAGCAAAGAGGAAATTGGAAAATATAAGTTTAAATAGAAGGACTATTCAAAGAAGAATTCAACAGTTGAATGAGGACTTTGAAAATCAAGTAAAATCAGACGCTTTAAACTTTGTATACTTCTTTTAGCTGTTGATGAATCTACAGATCGAACAACAGTTAGCCAATTGCTTGTGTTTGCTTGTGGAATTGATAAAATTTTTTGTGTTACGGAAGAACTTCTCGGAATGTTTCCCATGAAAGGGCAAACAACTGATAGTGAACTTCTTTCCAGTTTGATACGTTTGTGTGATGTAGCTTCCTTAAACATGAGCAATTGTGTTAGCATTACCACAGATGGAGCAAAATCAATGATTGGCACGAAAATTGGAATGGTTACTCTGCTAAAAGAATGCCTTGCCCATTGTGGTGTAGAACTGTTGCAGCTTCATTGCATTGTTCATCAAGAGAATTTATATGGTAGAGAATTAGAGGATTTGCAGCCTTAATGCAGTGTGTATCTGAAGTAATTAACTTTATTTGTAGTAATGACCTCAAACATGGGCAATTTAAAGAATTTTTAAAATATTTTGATGATGTACCTTCTGATATTCTTTATTACACAACAGTTAGATGGCTCAGCTGAGGAGTTGCCCTTAAACGTTTTATGGAACTATTTGATGAAATTGTCACAGTTCAAAGTGACTGTGGTAGAAATAATAGAAAGTTAAGTTTCCAGTGTGATTTGGCTTTTCTCAGACGTAACAGGCCACTTGAATCACTTAAACACAAAACTAGAAAGAAAGAATCAATTCATTTTTCAAATGATAAATAACACAAAAGCATTTAAACATAAATAATGGTTATTTCAAAACCAGCTGAAAACTAAAAAATTTGCACACTTTCACGACTGCCAAAAAATGCTTCAAAAATTTCCACACATGAAGATGCAGTATGAGGAACCAATTCAAATCTTGCATAATGCATTTGATGATCGTTTTATAGATTTAAAAAAGTCCCAAACAAGAATGATTTCTTTTCTTCTACCATTTTCTTTTGATATAAGTGGATCTAGTGGATGAGAGTATGCAGTTAGCTTTAATCTATTTACAGAATTTTGATATTATCAAAAATCAATTGAAAGAAAAATTGATATTAGAATTTTATAAAAACTTACCCGAGGATTTTTCGTGCTTAAAGCAAAATGCAGCTGCATCTGCCACTTTCTTTGGCAGCACGTACATTTATGAGCATACTTTCTCACTAATGAATTTAAACAAATCAAAAATAAGAAATAGAATAGCAGATGAGAACCTTTCTTCTGTTCTACGTATTGCCACAACAAGTCTTCAGCCCAACGTAAAATCAATAACTTCAAATATTCAGTCCCAGCCATCTCAGTAAATTTTACAAATTTGAAGTATTAATAATTTTTTCAAATTTAAATTGTGATATCTGTATAATTGCAAAAAATTTTCTATGTTATGTAATTTCTAGTGTGCTACCTTTTTAGTAGGAATTTTTTTTTTTTTTGAGCTAAAGTATTTTCATCTTTCAGGAAGTGTTTGTGTTTCATCCATTTATCACCTGTACATACCTATGTACATGTTTTACACCTATGTACATAAGTAAAGTAATAATTGTGTATTGTCATAAAAACATGTTTTTACATTTATAATATATTTGCCATCACGTAATACTTTGGCTCTCAATATGATCCTATGAAATTATTTGGCCCCTCATCCTAAAAAGGTTGTGCACCACTGGTCTAGTCCAAGACAATCAAGGATGTGTTTGGGTATTGCAACACTTTGTGCAGGTTGGAAACATCTTGCTACCATTGGAGTAGGACAATGATCTAAGGTGGCCCTTGTTAATCTACTGGGAGATGTTTGTTCATACTTGCTGCATTGAAGAGACAGAGCACAACCAGGGCCGCTTTTTTTTATACCAGTTGGTGCATGAGTGTGGTGGTCTAAGTGTACTGTTAGATTTTTAGGCCCTGAAAATAATTTCAGATAAGTCAATGAGTTAGGGATGACCAATGGCTTACTAGCTCCTTCTTTGGCCAAAATGTCAGCTATCATGGATGTATACAGGAGTAGAAGTCTGTTGAAAGTGAACTTTCCAAAGAGGAGGTAGAAGCTTCAGTTTCTTAAGAATTTTAAGGCCTGTGTAGTCCCTTACCCTGTGCTTATTTAGAAAGGTGTGCAATAGAGCTGAGGCCATCCAAAAAGATCCAGGTGTCAGATGAACCAGGGGAATTTAAAATCCAGTTGAGTCAGTGGCATAACGGAGAATGTTAGGGCTGTGCCCCACAAACTCATGTTTTGGGTCCCAAGCCCAAATACATAATATGTGTCAGTCACGCTTCCCCCCCCCCCCCGCCAGAATGCAGGTTTGTATGTTACGCTACTGAGTTGAGTCCCACATGTATGGCTTCTGAAGATGGTAGAAAAAAAATGTGATTTTTTTCCTACTAATTTTTCAAAGCAACTTTTGGATTTAATATAAATTCCACTACCAAAAAAGTCCCATTCATTTCGTCTTCCATCAGTGTAAATTTAGATAGCATCTTCAGGGATATTATTTATTATTTCTAGAGTCAACTGTGTTAAAGCATGCACACACATGTTCAGTATTATTGAATTTCTTACACATGAAAAGGAGATCCATGTGGAAGTAGACTCCAGCGAACCCCACTAAGGGGTCATTACACTGTTTCAAATTATGTTGCTTGACATCCCTAGAACTGAAGTTATTTGAATTAATTATTAGGCTAAAAGATCCATTTTTCTTTAGGTTTTTTTTACAGTTTTACAAAATTGTTACCTTAAAATTAATTATCTTAATTAATTACCAAGCTAATTGTTACCTTAATTAGCTTGATATACTACAGGGTGAAGTATGATAATCTAATAGTTAATATTTTCCTTAAAATTTAAACAGCTCCTATATTTACACCTTTCATACTTTTGGAACCATCAGTATAAGTGGAAATTATGTTATTTTGACATGACTGTTGTTACATTGAACCACAAAAATAAAACTTTCTTCAAAATTTCTAAGGTTATGAGAAAATGAAATTTGTTATGGTGTGTAAAACTTTACTTAAAGAATATAAAAATATTAATTTGAGCATGATATTCTTCAAACACATTGCTATCAAAAGTGCCCCTCCCTCTTACGGATATGATTCATGCATACAAATGACTCTTTCATACCTTAGTTTTCTTTTTTCATTGATAATTTGATGCTTTTCTCTCAAACAGCTACTGACCCTTGCTCTAGAGCAGGGGTGGAGAACCTTTGAGTCAGCATGCCATTTTTGAATGAGGAAATGTTAAATGGGGTACAAATGTGCTGTCAACTAATTTTGACTTGTGCTAACTGTAAAAATAATAAAACTAAAAACTAACAACTCGAAACTATTTACTATGAACATATACATTTTACTCTCTATAGTAGTAAATGTGTTAGTTATATGTCTAATTCAAATTAAAATTACATTAGTGTGACTTCTTTTGTAGCAGATTAGATGACAAATAACATATTAGGATTGTAATATGTTACTTTCAGCAAAATGCATGCTGAATTAGAGTAATCTGCCAAACATTTTCTAAACGAGTCTTTAAGGTTATTCATCTTTGAAAGTAATGACTCACTGGCATATGTAGATAAAAATATGGTTAAAGTAGCATGAGACTGCTTCTTGAACAGTTAATTGTGTCTGGAATTGAATTCCATGTTTCCAAACTTTCGTAACTGATATTTTTACTTATATTGCTTGTTAATCTTTCTGTTTCAATTAATTTTAACTTTTTCTTGTTTCAATAAATTTTTGAATCCATACTGAACTGGACTAGAAATCAATCCCACACACAGTTGCATTTTAATTTCCAAACAATCAAATTGGGACTAGTTCAGTTTATCAAATGAAGTCATTTAGGGTACATAATAAACTTGAGCATTTCCGATAGTTCTTTAAAATGTAAAAATCTCGCTGAAAATTCCTTGATTGACAAATCAATTACAGAATTATTTTGCATGCTAATTTGATATCGAGGATGGTAGCGCCAAGCTGTTGTTTATGTTCGCCAAGATGGGCGATAATATTACAATATGGTTAGCTTAATATTTTCATCGTCTGTCGATGTGGTTGCCATGGGGATAACGTATATTAGAAATAACTTTTATTCGTTTTTTCCCGCTATAACCCTTTAATTTCAGACGATATCTTTAAAAATTTAACCATTTTCAGTTTAATTTTTCTATTTGCGTCTTCTGTTTAATTATGGGCTACTTTCGAATATGGATATTTCTAAAATTAGTGAGTTCTAGAATATTTTTTTCTTAAAAGAATAAGTGTTGTGTTTTTAATTATCGCTATAAATAGTTTATTTTCGTTTTAAAAATGTTTTTTTTTACGTTCTTTGTTCGATGATACTCGTTGAAGGAACTTGCAGTGCAAGTTTCATATTGCAAGCTTTCACTACTTTGTAATTGATATTCTAAATGAATTTTAACATACATTATGTAATTATTTTATTCATAATGAAAAAAAATGCAATTATTGCTATGTGTAATCATCATATAATATTCGTTATTTATAATTGTTTCTTTTAGCATTTATTTATAACTATTATTACATATTTTGTTATTTATTTATAATTAATATTGTTATTTATTTATAATAGTTATTATTTAATTATAATTATTCATATTTATTTATAACTATTTCTTTTGTTTATTTATAGCTATTCTTATGTTTATTTATAGTTATGTATTACGAGTTCTCTTATGCATTATTTTTACTTTTTTACAATTCGATGATTATTCTTTTTAATAATTACTATTTAATTATATTATATGATTATTATTTCTAATAACCGTTATAAAATCGTACTATGTGAATATTATATATAATTACGATAAAATAATTTTATAAGATTATTATATGCTGCTTATAATACTATTATTAGTTCATGTTACTTTTTATTACATAATATTATTATTCATTATTTATTGATTGATCTAGGTTATTCTCAATCTCTTCCTATATTTTTTATTTGAAATACATTTCAATGTATTTCAAAACAATTCTTTTAAATTATTGTATATCATTAAATTACCGTTAGGCCGCCATATTGGATTTCATTCCAGCAACAAGAAGCACTGCTTGGCGGGATCCTTATCACGCCAAGCAGCACTTGGCGCTATTACCCCCGTTACCAAATTAGCTCCTTATTTTGAACTAAAATGAAAACTGTTTTGTTCGGTGGTGTGCTCAAAATATTGTGTTGTGTGTCATTGGTTCGCCATCCCTGCTCTAGAGGGATGTTATGATGTAATAGTATTTCCCATTACTCATAAAGGAGGCCAAAATTTCATTTATTACATCTTAAAACGTTTGAAAAGTATCATTAATTTTGAAAAAAGTTATTTAAAAACAAGTAAATTTTTCAGACTTGCAGATTAATTCTTGAATTATTGTAGTTAGTAAAATGATAATAAATTATAATACTTTAAGATTTAGTTAGACCTGTGCTCAACCTTTCACAATATTTTAAATCAGGATTTTTTTGTTGTCAAAGACAAATCGTCCTTTAAACATTGATTTAAAGGGTTTTAAAATTTTTGTATTTCATCCATTCTCAAAATCAATTGTGGTCAATCTAATTTAGGAAATGAGAGTTGGTGCCTTTTTTGGGAATTGAAATGACAAATAAATAATCCTGAGAACGAGATTGTGTGTTAGAAATTTTAAGTAAATGTTTACTTTCAAAACTAAAAATGCTAATGAATGTTTGAATGGTGTGGCAGAAAATGTCAGAAGAGATATTTTCTAATATTTATAAAATTTGGAACATTTAATATGTAACTATATATATATGTATTAATAATTCTATGTTTTCCAATAATTTCAAAATAATCATCCTAGCAATTTTTATTTTTACAGGATTTTTTACTTGTAGTGGTACTTTAAAAATGGATTTACTTAGTCATACTAAGGAAAAGCTTCATGTTTGTGAAATATGCAGCAAAGCTTTCTCTGAAAATGGTAATTTAAAAAGACATTTACGTATACATAACAATGTAAAGCCTCATATATGTGTGCTTTGCAACCATTCTTTCTTTCAAAGTGGTGATTTAAAAAGACATTTACGTGTTCATACCAAGGAAAAGCCTCATGTTTGTGAACTATGCAACAAGGCTTTCTCACTAAGTAGTCACTTAAAAACACATTTGCGTATTCATACCCAGGAAAAGCCTTATGTTTGTGAAATATGCAACAAGGCTTTCTCTCAAAG
>BMAV01000863.1:85149-98857 GCA_019973955.1 Trichonephila inaurata madagascariensis | reverse complement strand
GTAATTTGAAAAGTCATTTGCGTATTCATACCAAGGAAAAGCCCCATATTTGTGAAATATGCAACAAGGCTTTCTCTCAAAGAAGTAATTTGAAAAGTCATTTACGTATTCATACCAAGGAAAAGCCTCATATTTGTGAAATATGCAAAAAGACTTTCTCTCATAGTTCAACATTAACAACACATTTACTTATCCATACCAAGGAAAGGCCTCTTGTTTGTGAAATATGCAACAAGGCTTTCTCTCGGAGAAGTCATTTGAAAAGTCATTTGCGTATTCATACCAAGGAAAAGCCCCATGTTTGTGAAATATGCAACAAAGCTTTCTGTCAAAGTGTTGTTTTAAAAACACATTTATGTATTCATACCAATGAAAAATCTCATATTTGTGAAATATGCAACTAGGCTTTCTCTATATGGGTAGTTTAAAAAGGCATTTACATATTCATATCAAGGAAAAGCCTTATGTTTGTGAAATATGCAAAGAAGTTTTTCTGAGATTACTTAAAAAGACATTTGCGTATTCATATCAAGGAAATGATTAGTCCTTCTGTAATGTCTATACTCCGTTTCACCTTAAGTTGGCAGTGCTGGGAAGGGTACGATGACCAAATCATACCAGCCGCTACGTGGTTACTCTAGGAGAAGAGTGTGACTATAACAAATATAAAATTCTCCATATTTGGTGAGCAAAAAAAAAAGGCTCTTGAAAAATTTGTTTTTTAAAATTGTATGAGGTTTTTTGATAATAGTATAATCCTTTTATTTAATCGAGATATTTAAGGGTTTTCATTTCAATATGTTTAAAAATATTGATTAATTAACAATCAAGTCGTAAAGCAAATGGCGTTGATTTGGCGCGAATACTTTGGAAGAATGTAGTCTTGAAAACCGGTTTTTTCAGCCAAATGTTGTTGTTGTCAGCCAAAAGTAAAGTTGTTTTCAACTGTATTCACAGGTATTAAAGAATAAATGCTTTTAAGATGTGATTAACTTAAAATATATCTTTAAACCCACAATTTCTATAATACATGATACTTTTTAACAATTTTCTGTGCATTTGCTTTGATTTAAATTCCAAAACTAGATGGAACTACTTTTTCAAGCGAATTGTTACATTCCCTACCTTTCCCAACGCTGCCAACTTGAGGTGGAACAGTGTATCATACTTATAGTATAGAGCTATCATACTTATAATTTAAGAACACATTTAACATTATTGCAAAAAATATTTAGGCTTGTTTTATATATATATATAATATACATCACTTAAAAATAATCATTTTCACATTTGCTATTAATACTTGAAGGCATGAGAATGTATCAACATTTTTATAATTTTGCGTGATTTGATTGGAAATAAGTGAAATACATTCTTTAGCCATTTGAGTTGCGAAATTTTTATTTGTTTTCAAGAATTATTTAGTATTGTATTCTTTAAGAGTGTCTAAATTCTTATATTATTTACCTCTATTATATAATTTTTACAAGCAAAAGGAATACCTTTCAGGTTTTTCAATCAATTTAAATTTTGAAGTAAATGATATTTAATTCATATATGTATACTGTTTTCATTATCGAATTTATTCTGTGCATTTGACTGTTCAACTTAATGAGCAGTTATACTTTACATGGTTATATCACTTCTAATACAAGGAATATTACAAAATTTTTAAATACAGAGAAGGGTTTGATAAATCTAAATTTTTGTTTTTTATGCTTACTCGGATAAAAAATCTTTCAACGCATGGTTATTAAATATTCATTAGGGCACTTTACACAAATAATTGTTCTTCATTTTCTGAAATTCACCTGAATATGGAAAGAAACACATTTTTTTTATTAACATTGCTATGTATTGAAATAGTTGAATAGTAAATACATCCTATGTATTTTATAAATGAATTTTTTACACAGTTGGACCTCTATTTTACGAAGTTGCTAAATCTCCCCCCCCCCCCAAAAAGTTTGTTATATGGAAATTCGTTATCCATACTCAGGAGCGGCAATACTCAACCTGCAGCCCACCAAACCTTTTTAAGTGGCCTGGTCTTGGCCCATTGCTCTGAGAAATTTACTTATTTAAGTACATTGTATTAAAAATTTGGTGGGAAATTCTTTGTCAAGAAATCAAATATATCAATTTTGCTGTCGGTGTTGTATGGGTACGAAATGACTTTCTTTTTCTATTTGGAACAGTTACGGTTAGCAATGACGAACAACAGTGGAGTAGCAACAATTTTATGGGTGGAACTAATTTTTAATTATCTTTCATATCTTACAAGGGAAAAATATTCGAAGAAAATATATCGTTTCAAGCAATTGGGAGGTTAACTATTTTGCAATGAAAAACAAACATGGATCAGTAATTGTTTGATTTGTCACAAAAGTGCTGTATTTAAAACATTCCAATAAGCAGGAACCATTCAATGACATTTATCTTTGAAGATCTCTTTCAAGAGGTGATAAATAGGCTTTTTTTCTTGAATAACCTTTGCAACAGCAACATTGTTTTGTCATTGGTAATATCAAGCGGTAAAAAAGACAACCTATGAAGTTTATGTTATTGGTAATCGTATGAAACTGTTTCCTGAAGCAGAAATTGTGAAGGAATGCTTCTAATTTAGTGTTAGTGACAAAAATAATAATTAAAAAAAGCAAAACAGAGGAGTTATAATGTTTTGATCAATTTTCCATATTTTAAATTTTCTATGTTATCTTGTTCCTAAAGCATTTCTCGCCCCCCCCCCCCGCCCCTATTTATCCCCATATTGCGGCCCGCATGAAATAGCTGACATATGTATGCTGCCCAGCAGAAAAAAAGTTTGAGTACTCCTTTAGAGGTTAATCTTTTAATATATATTATATAAACCACATAAAACAAATTTTAAAGTTATAAACACACTATGTATTAGAAAAAGTAATTATTTATACCTTTTTGTAAATTAATAACTATTTATTTTATATATCTTACCAAAGAAAAAAAAAGGAAAGAAAAACTGTGAGGTAAACAAGAAAAAAAAGTATCGAGGAATAAATACTGTATTTTCACCGGTAACAAAATAATTTTATATTAAAATGAATTAATTTTATGGACATTTTCTAATTTAAAGCATAGTTATTTTAAAAATACATTATTTTATAACTAGAAATTCTTAAACATGTCCTTAAATTGAATTACTCATAAAATCTATAATTTTTTTTAAAACATGCTTTGTTTTACAATATGCCTCACATCATTGCAATGCACCAAAAATCCTTGCAGGTGTATTTCTTCATGTGTTTTCTTAAATTTTTCTAGCCATTCATTACTTCCTAGAAATTGGTCGTATCCAATGCCTATGCACATAGAAGAGCTTTCTCTATTACGAAGTGTCTAGAGATCGGAACATTTTTATTATGATGAAGAAAATCGTGAAATGTTTTTGGTTCCAGGAAAATAAGGAATTTCACTATAAAGGAAAATTCACAATATAGAGGTATGTAATATGGAGGTTCGATTGTAATTACTAGTAATATTCACATTAAACACATTTAAGCTTTTTCTTTTCTTTTGATTTTTGCTGGTTGAAATATGTTTTTTTTAATGCTGTTTTGAGAAATTTCTTTCTCTCTTTTTTAAAAATTCTGCTTTATAAAGAACATTTGTAATTGCAGGGGAGGGGGAGGGGATTTCAAGGCTTGAAAGAAGTTAAAATAAAAGTTTCATGAATATTTTGGGCTTTAAACATGTTTTATAGAGTTATATACATATTTCAGGAGAGAAAAAAACTTATTTAGAATCTAAAATTGGATATACTGTTCAATTTCTAAAACATTACCACTTAGGATTTTTCCAAGTACTGCTTTATTTGAAAAAATTAAGAAAGATTCCTGAAATATATGTAGACATGTTTCAAGCATGCATGACTTTTTCTACAAAAAGAATATTTTTGCCCATCTACATAGGGAAATATAAATTTGGAAAAAAAGAATACTGAATATGCTAATTGGATATTAATGTTAAAAATTAACATTCCGACTCCTGTATGAAAGCACAATGTATGTTGAACTAGAATTTAATAACTACTTTCTATGTCAGCAGAATGCTAGCATTTATTATATGAAACTCAGTAGAGTAACAGCTTGTGAAGGTCAAGGCCTACTGTGTCCATCTCAGTTTTCATGACCTTGGCTCTGAAGGGCATGAGCAGATGTTCCACTCATGTGGTCAGTCACAAGTATTTATTACATTATAATATGGAAACCACATTTAACATATCACCCTGTTGAATGCTATCATCAGGAAAACATTCCTTGAGCAAACATTCGATTTTGGTGTACTAAACACAGAAAATGCTGTATTTTATTGATGTTCCTTCATAATTAAAAAAAAAAATTACTTCTAATACCTTCCTAGGTTTGATCAAATACTGGAAATAACCATGAGCTTTTTTGCCTCTTACTCAAGACAATGCATTTGTGTTACGCATTGCATAAAGTGGATCACAACCAGCATCTTAACCTGCTCATTGTGTACTAAATTACAAAACATGAAATTGAAAAGTAGATGACACAGAATTGGAAGTTTTCATAAGAGTACTGTTAAGGAAATATTAATTTTGCCTTAACTCAGTAGCACGACATCCCATGAGGGACAAGGCCTACTGTGCCCAACCCAGTATACGCGACCTTGGGCCCTGAGGTGCATGAGCAAATGTTCCGGTCAGGTGATCAGTCTGACGTGTAAACCCCCTGTGTTAAGTTCCCGAGCGAACTTTATACTCATTTTATCGACCCATTGAAGGGATGAAAGGCTGACTCAACCTTGCCCAGCCCAAAGTTTAAACCTTGTACCTGTGTTGTGGGAGTGCGATGCACTAACCACTCAGCCACTGGGCTTCATCATTAATATTGGCACAAAATAAACAGGGCTAAATGAAACAATTGGAAAGAAAATCTCCACAATCCAGAGCTCTTCCTCTACAACTAAAACTTGGAAAAATGAAAAAAATATCCTGAATCTGAACACATTAGATGGTGTAATTATTGCATGGTTTCTTAGGGGGTTGAACTCAATCACACTTGCCTAAGTAGATGGAATTATGTGACGGTTCTTTTGAAAAGTTGTCTTAAAATTACATTTTAGATTAATCCATGCAATCATTTTACAGTTTTTGTACAATTCTATCAACATGGTGTATTATATAAAAATATTACCAGGGAAAAAAAAATCTTATTTTTTTTATTATTTGACAGAAAAAGTTACATTACAGACAGTGGCGCACACAAGGGGGGGGGGGGCCGGGACGCGACTTTTGAAACAGTCATAGATTCAGAACCTCTTGGCGAGGTTGGCACACCCACGCAGCTTGGCGACAAAACACGTTTCTGCGCATGCGCACTGTAATGTTTATATTTACATTTGCACTTGGTTTACGTGGAATATGTGTGTGCCTGGGCTGAATGCATGATAATCTCTTAAATAGCGATACCATTGAATTTGAATTCTTTTATGCATCATTTTGCTCCTTTCCCATGATAACTATTTGTTTTGAATTTATTGTCATCCAACAATCTGATCATCAAGTTTTGCTTCATGATTGTCTTGTAATTTTATGAAGATCTGAAGATAAATTAGCTATCAAGTTATTTTCTAATTTAACCGTGAATTGAAGTTTTTTTTTGTAGCTGAATTTTTGAAGGTAGATGTAAAATTTTTAATTAAGCATGTTTGTCACAGTGCATTCCAAAAAAAACCCCTGTACATTTGTAATCCCCCAAGATTTTTTGTATAGATATAGTTCTACAACTTCTTGTATGAATAATATATTTTAAATTATTTATTGAACATATAAAATATCACCATATTAGAAAATATATTCCACAATAGTTCCTTAGTAAGTTTTAACCTTTATAAATATTCTATAATTTTTTTAACTTTTAAAAACATTAAAATCAATGTTCTACATCAGATAGTAAGTCTGGTAATTCTTTTTGTGTACTTTTATATAAATGAATAAGATAAAACAAATATTTAAAGTATTTTCTATTGAAATATACAAACTGTGCATATTAGTATATACAAAAAAATTTGTTTTTCAATGCAAACTATTTGTGAATTGTCTAGATCAGGTGTGGCCAACCTTTTTGGGAAGAGTGCCACTTTCTGACAAATTATAGTTTTGCACATGTCATTTCCAATTTTAAAATATAATAAAAGTACAAACTTGTGGGTTTTATTATTAATAATTTTTTACCAAGTAATTTATATTAGTGCTACTTCACTCTTGAAGATAGTAATAAAATGTTGTTTTAAGTGCATATCCGCTAATTTTGAACACAATTTTACTTTTATCTTCATAGAAAACATTTGTTCAGAAACATATGTTGATCCAAACCTACAGCAATCTCTGGCAGCCAAATCGTGTAAATTTGGGGAATTAATTTTTGAAATTCAAAATAATTCAGATCACTTGCAGTTCCTTATGTTCGCTTTTCAGTGTAGTATGGTGTTGTAGGTCAATAATTTCGATTTCAGGTGAGTAACAATTAACGCCTTGCAGAGAAATTAAAAATGGGTCTGTGAAAAGATTAGCATTTTTTTTCATAATCTTGAAAATCACACCTAGAACTGATTGAATCCTACAAAATGAATGTTAAATTTTTAAATCTATCATAGCTCCAAGCATAAGATAATGAATGGTAAGGTAGCTAATGGAGTTTTTGGATGGGGGGCTGTAAAATATATTCTACAAATAATAAACAATATTTTAAACTATATAATAAATTAATAAAAAAAT
Source organism: Trichonephila inaurata madagascariensis (assembly GCA_019973955.1). Taxonomy (NCBI): domain Eukaryota; kingdom Metazoa; phylum Arthropoda; class Arachnida; order Araneae; family Nephilidae; genus Trichonephila; species Trichonephila inaurata. Next base: position 92,076 of record BMAV01000863.1, on the reverse strand, counting down.
TCTTTTAGTAACTTAGCTGTGTTTGTTTTTTATTGCAAGGTATTTTTACATCTGGATCTATTTCCATGTATTGTTTTTGTCGTGGCATTGGATGTTTCACAGCTCTTGGTACTTTAAGGATATTCTTTTCTAATGTCAGTCCAAAAGTGTATATCAACTACACTACATTTTATTCTCAATTGAGTGTCATTCGATATATCAATTTGCTGTTTCTTTTATCAGGAGAGGTGTCAGTCTTGAAAGGGATTTAGGATTCAAGATAATTTTTGTTTTTGAACAGGAAGTTTTCAAGAAATGTTGGACCAAACTGATTATTACATTTTTATTGAGATTAATGTTGTATATTTATTAAAATATTATGCAAATTAGGAAACTATTCAATATCATCTTTCAAAATGCCTTCTGCTCAAAATTTCAATTTTACTTTGTACCTTGAAAATAGTAATACTTGTTCATTGCAGTAATGTGTTAAGCTAAGTGAAATTGGTATAAATACCTGCTACATACACACACAACTCTCTAAATCCAAACTGCTTCATGTAATTTTCGAGCTAATTGAAGTTATATTTCTATTAATTTTTACCAGTGAATTGCCTTTAAGTACTCAATCTTTAAAAAAATTAAAATTTTGACTCTGCAAATAGTGATTACTTGTGAAACCCCTGTTAAAGTTCCAGGAATCCCAGGCTGAAGACCTTAAACTTTTTTGACTCATTGAACTCTTAAAACTAAGATGTTTTCAAAGAACCCCATTCCACATTTAGATGAATAAATCTAAATACATTAAAGTAATATTTAAAGTATATCAACATGTTACAGGTTTTTTAAGTAAAGAAATTAAAAAAGGTATTGTATTTATATTATATTAAAAAATTTTACTGTAATTTTACTTTAACTCATTATTAATACTTGTCTAGATGATAGCATTCTAACTGCTTCATAAATGAAAATTCTTAAATTCCATTTCAAAGGGTTATTCAAATCTAATTCATTTGAAAAAATTGTATTGGTTAAAACTCGATAACATTGTTTCCTTATAAATATTTAATGTAATAAATGAATTCATTAAAAAGAAATGTTTCTACATTTGTGCTTTTATATTTCTTAATAGAATAAACTTTAATTTTTGGTGAATTAATTTACTGATATACAAATTTACTACTGACATTAAGTTGCAAAATTATTTTATTTACAAAACATACTTTTTACATACAACAGATATGGACAAAAACATTTTTATTACACAAGTACATGGATTTAATGTTTTTGTGAAAAAATATTTAGTCAACAAATCATGGTTTGGATCAGGATAGTATTGATAGAAAATAAAAATTTTTTATTGATGCCAAAGCCTTAAATTCACCCACAAGAAAGCACAGGGTATATTCTAGTTCAGACTGCAAAAAAAGTAGCTTTTTGGGGGTTGGGTTCCGTTTGAGCAGCGTGAAAATGGCATAACAATTGCTTTGCTTCAGGCCAAACTGCTGCCAATGCTTTTTCTGCTGAAGAGTCATCACTCATAAAGACTTCTGGATACTATATTTTAAATAAAAGATTCAGTTTATACATATATACAAACACATGTACAAGAAAGATAATTTGAAACACATGCCATACAGGTGGTCCTTAAATATTGAAAATATTTAGAAAATTAGAAAGTATACAATATTTATAAATAATTTCACAATTCGTTACAAAGTTGCAGAAACTAAAAAATAAAATATGAAGGTCACCATCATTAAGAAATTTTTTGAACCAGATAAAAAAAAATAATTTATCTCATTCACTATGTAGTACAGTAAGTATATATAAGCAGATCATTTGTGAAAATATAATTCTAACAATCTGCATGTGCACAAATTGATAAATAGTTATAATTTCAGCTTAGCATATACATGATAAATACATATTGTTCACTTAATCTTTACAAATCGGCTGGGTACGACATCTGTATCAAGCTAGCTAAAGACATTTCTTTCCCCCTCTTTTCCAACAGACCCTTTTTACAATTCTGTTTCTATTGTCCATAATTGGGTGGGGTTATTTTTCACCAATGCTGTGCGCACTCCTTGTCATTTTGGCGAGGTTTAGGAACAAGTTTCTATTAAAAAAAATACTTCATTTGAAGATTTTATGCTGTGTGGGAACAACGAATTTTTTTTTCTCTTGCTTTATCTTTGATTTTTTAAAATGCTTCGAAAAAGACCAGAATAAATGCATTAAAAATAATACATTTTCAATAAAAAGGAAAATAAAAAAGTGTGTTAGTTAGAAAAGTAAAATGTTTATTAATTATGTTCTACATATTGTTCTCAAAGTTTTTGCTTTTACATATTTTGTCAAAAAAATTTGGAAAACATGAGGTGTTACTTTTTATTACAGGGTTTCAAAGTTGCAATTATATAAGCTGTAATAATAAATGCATAGATAAAGTGCGCACACTAATCCATGCGACTACACACCTATTTATATGTATATACATATATAAAAGCAGTTGAAATAATTATTACAAGTTTATGACTGAACAATATATCGTAGTCTCAAAGAGTGTAGTCATGAGTTACCAAAGATATTAATTTAATAATATATTAATGTACTTGCTTCTAGAAAATATTTTAAATAACTTAGTATTTTAATAATTATAATATTTATTTTTATAGTTATCATTTTCTTTTATTTTGTTTGAAAATATTAATTTACGCATTACACGAATTATGTTGTAATAAACTTTTTACTATTCTAGTAAACATACTAATCATATATATAAATTCTACTTTCTAAGTACTTCTAAAGTGCTGTACATCAAATTCAAGAAAACATATTTTGTAACTTTAGAACTGACTTCAAAATAGACATGTGCGCATATTTAAAAATTAACAATACTTGTAAAATAAAAATATGCTTTTGAAAGTTTACTGGTCTTTCAATTAAAAAGGGGAACCATGAATTCACAAAAATTATTGTAATATGATATGGAGCCAAGTATTGGAATCTTTGTTACTCGAGAATGAACACTGACAAAATCACAGCAACCCTTACTATCTCCCTTTTGTAATGAGAAAAATTTAACAATACCACATGTGGCTCACTATGTTCCTAGTGGGGGAAAGAAAATTTTCCCCGATTTCTAAAAGCGCTGAGTGCAAGGGATATTTTGACTTAGAATCAGCCAAGTTCTAAAGGTTAAATAAATATATTATATAATAATACAAAATTTAAAACCTCCTTACATCTTGTCCCCCCAAAATATTGGGGAAAATTAATTTTCAACAACTGAAATGCATTGATGTAATTCTGAATAGTTTGGGATGCATGAATCATAACTGCAAACGGCAAAGCTCCAACTTTTGTCGCTGATAATAAGATGGTTATTATTGAAGATGATGCCTCACAACTTGAAGTTGAATCGATGAAAATTATTTCTTTAGATGAAGATAAATGATGATTTCTCTTTATCAGTGGTGTCACAAGCAAAACTGCCCAAAGATGATCCTCATGAACTTTAACGGTTGTGCCTGAATACAGATAAATTACTTTACATGTAATAATAAGTATGAAAATGAAATACTAAAGAATATATAAAAAGTATCACTTTCCAATATTTCTTGGAAAATAAATAGCAGCAAATCTAAAAGGAAGTTTAAAAATATATGTCACATAAGTTATTTATTTACTACAGTATTTATGAATGCATTATTTTTACTAGAAATATAATATTTTAGCTACCTCAGTTGAACTTCAACATGTTCTTAAAACAGATTACTTGTTGTTAATAAGCTAAAGTTACACCTTAAAATGTTTGTAACCTATTGTTAACATGCAGTTCCTGTGATTTAGTAACTTTTTTTAAAACTCTTAACAATTTTTCTAAGAATATCTAAACTTATGAAAAACAATTAAAAAATTTAACTTGAAAAATAAATGTTACTGATGTGTTATAAAAAAAAAAGATATCAAAGTAGTAAAAAAGAAGTAATTAACTCAAAAAAAATTACTAAACATATGATTCAAACATAACATTCCCCCCCCCCTCCCCCCCCCAAAAAATTTTTAGAATCTTGTAAAATTTTTCATAAGGGTTTACTTAGAATCATTTCAAATATGTTAAGCAAATACTTTGCTTGTATGAAATAAAAGAACATTCTGTGAGCCAACAAAAACAAAGATAAAACATTTACAATAAAGAATTTGCATGTGAGAATAAATCAAACTAAAATTTACCAATTGATTCATAAAATAGAACTTTTTCTTTTAGTTTGTCAAATGGATAAATTGAACTGCCTAAGTTAGCATTCCTCCAATATTTATGTAAGTAATATATTTGATTATGAGTAGGATTTATTGAAGCATTAGCTAAACCCATGAAATTATCTTCTAACAAAAATTTGTATTCATGAAAGCGAATGACTTCAATTGGTGATATCCCATCTGAAAAGTATTGGTAAAACTGTTGACAAACCTGAAAAAGTTGAAACATTAGTATTAATATAGTACTATTGCTATTTTTTAAAGACGAAGCTATTTTTTAAAATTAAATTACCTCATCATTAACTCTTAGCATCCTTAAGGTTTCTGCTGACGTTGTATTATGACTATGAAGTAATGATATTTTAACTTCACCTACCAATGGTATATCATATTTCAAATATTTATCATTCTTTTTTTGATAACAATGCTCAGTTTGGCTTTACAGTCAGCATTTCTTTTCGCATTTTGTTTGTGTCATTTTGAATGATGGTAAATCCAAGTTTTAGAAAATACAAATCTGAAATACAGAAATTTGTTCTAAACTGCCACATAATTAAAAAAAGATATCTTTTTAGTCAATTTAATACACTTTTCCTAGCATAGATAAATATATGTCATTAAAATTTATCAGCAAATATAAACAGTTTCAAACCAGCAAAAACTAAAGTTAAATTCTTCAATATTTTGACTCTTTTTCTCCTGGTAAATGCTAAAAATAATTTGACTTACTTCAGAAACTAATAAATTTCTTTTTTTAGGTATCAAAGATGTACTTTCGAAACTAAATCGGGTATTTTTTAATGCATTAAAAATTATAGAGAAATCAAAACACTTTTATTACTGTCAAAAACTGCAAAAAAAAATTAAACACTATTATTTTGGTTAAGAATTCTTTGTTACCATTTTGCTATAATGTAAATTTATCAAAACATTTTTCCTCTCAACATTATACTGTTAACTCTTTCATGTGCTTAATTTTTGACAAAAATAATGCACTAGAGGGAAATAATTACAAATATTTTAGATTAATCTCACAAAACTAATTATTGAACAAAAGCTGGTACATATTAATAATATTAAACAGTTTTTCAAATAAAAGGATGTCCAATGTTTTAAAAAATAAGTGGTACATATTTCGTACCACCACACTTCAAGGAGCATGATAGTTCTGGAAACACGATTTTTTCTTTCCTAGGCACAATGGAACTTTACAGACATATAATTCATCCATTCTCTTATTTTATAGTTGGAAAACAAATTTACTTCATCTTATACTGTTATTCATCCTATATATTAAAACATTTTAAGTGTTTCTCAACCTAATGTTGTAAGCCTAATTTAATTTAGTCCTAATTTACCTAATGTTAGTTTTAATTTTAAATATTGTATTCTGTACATTATTTTATTTTACCAAGTTTTTAATTAGTTAGCAAATATAAGAAGTGTATTAGTCATACTTATTTTTTCCTGAGCACGAGCTATAGCTCATTTATGACATCTGTGTAATTTTGTATGTACTATTATTTAATAGGTATTATTATTTTAAAAAAAGGTAACTTAAGCAAATCTATCTGGCACAATAAATATGTCCATTATTGCAAAGAAGTAAGATTTGTAAAGACGGCCTTCAATAGCATAGTGGTACATTTTTTGGGGGGATTACTACTATATTCATAATAGTAATGCACATGTGAGGTACTAATTATTGTAATATTGACTTATTTAGTTACATAATATATGTACTTACTTGATGTGTATCAAATATCACAAGAACAACTTTCATTTACACTTAAACATACACAACACAATCACTTCCAAAACATACCATTCAACAGACTCACAGCTGATCAAAGAATGAACTACTGCATAAACCCATTCCATACACAATTACCTTCTGACATCTGTTGGAAACTTGAGTAACTGCTAGAAGTTAACCTCTGTGGTGGTTCAGAAAATGTACCATCTAGCATCAATATCTGAGTCATTCAAACAAGTGGTACGTTTTATGTACCACCACACAATAAACGAATAAGAATTGGTGGTACCAAGCATGAAAGATTTAAACAATGTGTTTAAATTTGATTTTATGTATTGTCTATCTATAAATATTTAGTCACAGCCTATTCGTATGGAATAAAAACAAGTTATGAAGAGAAATGAGGGGTGAAAAAATGATAATTACCGTTGTGGATTTGGAGTACAGCCGTAAACAATCCAATTGGTGTTTGAAACAAAATAATGGTTTTGAAATTTTCAGCTTCTTCGTTTTCCAGAGTTATACTTAGCACAATCTTTTCGGGTGTAGATTTATCCGTGTCTTCAATACAGTAAGGATAAAATTCCTGAAATTGAGATTCAAAACAATTTTTTTGTACTATTTCTTGCTCGAATTCCATTTTGTCACGTTTCCAAACTACCGCTATATGATACGAGGGCAGAGCGCATGCGCGGAAACGTATTTTGTCGCCAAGCTGCGTGGGTGTGCCAACCTCGCCACGAGGTTCTGAATCCATGACTGTTTAAAAAGTCGCGGTCCGGACCCCCCAAAGCCCTTGATTTTTTTCTGATTGATTAAAATTCTAAGTATATAGTACGTAAAATTTAATTAAGTATTTGCTATTAATGATTAATTTTAATTAATGCTAATTATTTATTCAATAATTAGTTTTTTACTGTGTT
>BMAV01000863.1:70599-84749 GCA_019973955.1 Trichonephila inaurata madagascariensis | reverse complement strand
GCAGATTACAGAATATTTTTGTGTCCACCTGAGGAACGAATATTGAATATTTTCTCTATAAAAGTGTATACTTGTTAAAGTACAATAACACACAAAAGTACTAGTAAACCCACAGAATAAGTAAAATAACCCGATTTTCACATTGGCCGTTAGAAACACGATAAGAGTCTGTTACCAGCACATACAAGATTTACATGAGTAAAGTCACAAGCGTTTTTTTAGTACATACTTGTTTTTAACTCAGCCAACAGAAACTTATATTAAAACACTTCATTAATATTCAAATTAATACTCAGATCAATATTTAAGTGCCATTCATTCAACAACAAAAACACGTTTTAACCTACACGTATTCAGTCACAACAATAATATTAAGAAAATAGGTTTTCTGTGGATACAATATAGCATGTCTGATAGTGTTGTTGTATTGCACTAGGTGGCGCTCTAACATCCGAAATGTTTAATTCGCCATTCCCACAAATAGTCATTAAAATATACAAACATTCATGCCGTTCTTTTTTAATTCCATTAATGTGAAAGTTTTTGTAATCTTATGATTAAATGTTAGTTAAAACAAGTAGTATCTTTTATGAAGGTCTCACAAGGAACTCACGGAGACTGTGGGTTCCGAACTTCTGTAATATACCATTCAATGAATGTGTTTGTTCATGCATGACTAGTGCAGACATCTAGTGGCATAAAACTGTACTATTTAGTCCTAACAAAGTAAATACTGTTAAACTCTTCTAAATAGCCTGTGTTGCTCTATAGCCCCTTCAACCTTTCAATCAATCAATCAACTCTTCTAAATGGATATCCTTAGGATTGGAAAAAAAATTAAGTAGCACAAAAATGAAATAAAATTTTCGTTAGTAAATTAACAGGATTGAACTATATTATAAAAATTTTAAAAGGCGAATGATGGCTGACTTAAGATGCATTGAGTGTAATAGTTTATCCAGTTAAAGGGAGCTAGTACCTATGAACATTCAGAAAAGCAATTTTTCAAAAACGTGTGACATCTCTCGCGTTCTTCTTCTAACACAACTCCTACGTTCTTTGACGGCCACGATTAATAGCAAAACTTTTCCAACCCAATTCCAAGAGGAAAAACGAAGCAACAATGCAAATAAGATATCCTTTAAAAGGATAGAAAGTTTAGTGAGAATCGATGGCAATCTTAGAGAAAGCTTAGTGTGGAACAGTTGGAAGTGTGTTTAGACGGCCTACTCAGGAATCATGGAGACGCCCACCCTCGCTAATATATACAAGGAGCAACTATTGCACACGAGCATATCAGTCTACCTGAAAGTATCAGCATCGTTGGTTATTCCTCTAAGGTAGGAAGATTGTATTCTGAACGCTAGTATATTATTGAATCAATATTAGGCGGATCTAATTAGTTATATTGATAAGTGATCTAATTGCGCGATCTGACTTAGTTAAACGGCCGTACTTTGGTTTATTCTCATTTAATATAAGTTTGTTCGTTATATAAGTAATTTAAGTTAAATTCTTAATAAAAGTCGTATTAAGAATTATAGAATGTCTCATCCTTCCGATAATCCCACACCTCTAACTTACGCGGAACCCCCAAGACATAGCTATCGACAGATGGCTATGTCACAAACGTTATAAAATTAAATATATAACGTTGGGAACTTTTTAAAACAAACTGCTTTGAAATTTGACAGTAATTAAACTCTTGGAAATAAAACAAAGTAAATGTCAACAAAGACTTGTCCTTTAAAACAATGTAAGCAATCAGATTTTTCGTTAATATCTGTTTGGATTTAATTGATTGGTTATATGTTTTATTAACATTGATTGCGAGACAACATGAGGTCTGTTGGCGACGAACCTCATTGTTTTAAATCGCTGTCAAGTGACGAGGTTTACACCTGATTTCACACTTTACAAACAGTCCGGATTTGGAATATACGATTAACTTGTATATGATATAGGACTATTTAACGTTATTATCGTTTAATAATTGATGAAGCAATGCTCTATATCTTCCTGTCTGATGATACTTCAAAATGTGTTTACTTAAGTGAAAAATGACACACAAAAAATTACTTTTTCGAAGAAATGTAGCATCATTGTTATGAATGCAGTTTAATCTTTAGTGACAGAATTATCTTTACCCAAAGTATTAAAGAAGTATTTGGATAGAAAGACTCAAAACTAAAAGGAATCCTTCAATTCTACTGTTTGAAAGTACTGATGAAAAAAAAATATATCAGGATCTTCCAAAATAACAATTGATATTGGTGTAAAATGAAACGAGAGTGATATTTAATGATGGAATAGCTAGTGAACTAGATTTAATGAAGCACCTGCGTTTTAAAATGGAATATATTTCTGTCCCTCTGCTTTTCAGGCTGACAATGCGTAAATAAAGGGAGCATAAATAAAGTCTAAATCTTCTATAAAAGATGCTCATAAGACTCTGAATATGAGAAAAAAATCATACATGAACACTTTACAAAAGATGGAGGCCCAACATACGAAATGGATAAATTTTAAGTGTAAAAAGAATTACTTCAATGCAAAAAAATTAATATTTAATCTTTAAACTTGATTTTCTTGGTTTCTAATTTTCCCACTTTCCCACAAGATTTTTTTAAAAAAAAGGGGGTTGTTGCAGTGCTATGAAACACTGGTGTGCAAAACTTAAGCAACAGGTGGGTTTATTGCCATAACTTCACGAAAAATCATCTGAGAGACATGAAATTCTGAACTGAGGGAGAGTATTATGTACGTAAAGGATGACGAAAGCATGGGCGCTGAAAAAGGAATACAACGCATACGGTATGGAATCAAACAAAAACAAGCTTTATTGACCGCATAGTATCGTGACTCATGATTGTCTATCCAACAGGAAGAACAACAAGCAGATGTTCCTTAATATGGTATATGCCCTCCCCTTACTACAGTGGTTGCTTTGCACCGTTTCCTCATACTCAGAACCAGCTGGTGCAACATTTCTTGAGGTAGGAGTGCCCATTCCTCAATCAACATCTGTTTGAGTTGTTGGTTGTACTCCGGATGATGTGAGCGAGTGGCAATACGTCTCCCCAAGGCATCCCACACATGTTCGATGGGATTTAAATCTGGGGAGCACGCTGGCCAATCCATTCGAGTGATATCTTCACTTTCCAGCAGCTCCTCAACAGCAAGAGTGCGATGTGGCAGTGCATTGTCATCCATAAAATGAAGTCTGGGCCAATGACACCTCGGAAAAGATGCAGATGGGGAAGAAGTACCTCCTCACAATAGCGATCCCCGGTTACAGACCCTCTGTCGAAAATGTGAAGCTCAGTTCCGCCGTTCAGCATAATGCCAACCCAGACAAGAATTCCAGGACCACCGTAACGATGTCTTTCCTTGATGTTACTGGGATAAAACCGGGTCCCGATCTCTCTCCAAATCAAAACGCATTGAGAATCGCTTCTGGTACTGAACCGACTCTCATCCGTAAAGAGAACACGACTCCATTGATCAGTTGTCCAGTTTTTGTGCTCTCTGTCTCACTGTAAACGGTGGCTTCGGTGGCCATCTTTCAACGAGAGGCAGCGTTCAGGACGGTGGGTGAACAGGCCCCCTTTGTGAAGGCGTCTGGTCACAGTAAACCGCTACACTTGTCGACCTGTTGCTGTACAGAGTTTCTGAGCAATGGCGCTTGCTGACTGCTGACGAACTTTTTTCGCCTGCAGGATGATATATCGGTCATCCCCTGCAATTGTCGTCCTCGGGCGGCCACACCAATCTTTCTAACAGCTGTACCTGTGGTTTGGAAAGCTTGCCAAGCGCGTGAAACGACACTTTTGTTGATTCCGAACTGTGCAGCTGCACTGGTGACAGTACGCCCCTCCTCCAGCTTTCCGATCATTCTTCCACGTGTGAAGTCGTCCAGATGATTTCTTCTAGCCATATTTCACGAACTGACTCACTGGCACTTGCAGAAAATATGGTGAATTGTGTCTCCGTCCTTCATTTCATTCTACTGTTGAGCAGCGCGCGCCGACATCGCGCGTTTTGCGTACGCTCACATCGCTTCTGACGTTTTGTTTCTGATATTTGCATACGCATGACGTTTCTACTGACTTACGTGTTCCCTCTACTGATCTCCAGACCTCCTTTTCTGCAATTTCATGGCTATTTGCTAAATTTTTACATTGTTGCTTAAGTTTTGCACACCAGTGTATTTTGTATTTATATTGTACTTGTAGAGTTTTATTCTGTATAGCTCAATTTTGTGGATGTGGGACCAGTAGACTTTATTTTGTAACATGGTGATAGAGGGAAAAACCAGTGACTTAAAATTGCTCTAAATTTTAATTTAAAAAAATAAATAAGAGATAAATTTAAAATTTGAGGTACAAAGAATGCAGACATTCTTCAGCTTTAATTTTATATGGGAATGTAGGATCTACAGTAAATGTCTTCCAAAAGTTGTCTTGGGTGTAATAAAAAGAAAGCAAATTAGTTTTTATTTTTCTTGTGTTCATACTTTATGCTATTTAAAAATATACAATAATTCCATAGCAAAAATTGTTCCGTTATTTTAAACTTTGTGCTTTACTGCACAAACTGTAAAGAACATATTAAAATGTGCCAAATATATTGGTTTATGAGGACTCGAAAATTATATAAAAAAAGGCAATTTCAAAGCTCCACAAAGTACTATCCTTCTTAAGTTGTTTTTACTTTTGAAGTTTTTACTGTCTTTATTAATGATTAAAACTCGACTTTTTTGCATGTAAGCACATTATTCTTTTATATAGTTATCCATTCATAAAAGTTCACAACTCTATTCTTTTTTTTATTTTTTTTATTTAAATCAATTATTACAGATGCCTATTTGTTATAATCTGGAATTCTATAATATAATCTAAAACCACCTATATATATGATGAACCCTTTATTTACCGCATTATGATTTACTGCAGTTATTTTCATGATTTTTTTTTAATTACTACATTGAAAATTAAGGGATATATAAACAAAACACTCAAATTTGGGAAATTTAATCCGTTAAGGCCGTATCGCACGTACACTTTACGAGCAATTTTTTGTCTAATTCGTACAATTTTTACTCAGTTGCCATAGCAACGGCTTTCGAAAAACTATTTGCTAGTGAGCTCAAAAAGTTGCTCCAAATAAAAGTTGCTTGGAATTCCAGCCAATGGGGATCTTCGCCCTACGTCATAAACAAGATGGCGGCTACGATTTCGTCAAATGCATCAGATATGGCGTATAATATTTTAATGCTGTATAATATTTTTAATAGATTGGTGCTCCATTTCTGTTCACGCTTATCAACAAAAGAGCGAACGAAGTAAAAGAAATAATTTTGGATGTTCGTTTGCCGAAGCAGAAAAATCGGCGAGTAATTTTTCAATGTGGAGATAGAGTGAGGCTTAAGTCAGAACATGTTTTGTTTACGGCTACCCTTCACCCCCAGATAGGACGAAAAATAGGTCCAAAAAGTTGCACCAAAAATGTACTTATGATACAGCCTTTAGAGCTAATTAATTAATTAAAGATATTCAACTGTAAAATTAATTATATACACTGTTCACTTAAAATAATTAGTCAAATCGTTTTCTAAAGTCTTCATTAACATATAAAAAAAAAAGAGGAAGCTTACCTTTTGACATTAACTATTTTTTCGAAACAAAAATGATAATATTTGCAATCCGCTGAAAACGCAATTTCTGCTATAGAACTATTCGCCTTTCCCGCTAAAATGCTCATCATAGAACCCGTGCTGCCATATATCTTAGAAAAGTGGAATTAAAAGAATATTCCTACTAAGTATCTTCAGAGTATTCGTAAAAATGGTTATTCTATGTAATTTTAAAGTGAGTGGTACTTTTAAGTACCTTCGGTAGATAAGGGGTTGATAGGAATATTCCTATACATACACTCACTTCCAAAAGTTAAGCATGGAGCGGAAAATGCTAATTTCCGGAAGCCAATCAGAATTGAAGAGGATGCAATTCGCTGCAGAGGTAGATGGAAATATGCAAATATATGTTAGGTAACAGCCAATCGTTCTTTCATGTCAAGAAATATGTAAAAAGGGCAGTCTTATAAGAAACCAGCTTTATGAAGGGTTACAGTTGATTGTAAGTGCTGATAGAATGTGTTTAAAACTTTCGTACAATTTGTTTTCAAGACATACGTGTTTTTATGACTTCCAGAAAACGAATTGAAGATTCCGAGCGCTGGCATGCTGTGGGGTGCATTGAAGCAGGACAGTCGATCACAGATGTTGTTCTCTTCTTCGGCGTTCATCATTCTGTAATTTCACGTTTATGGAAACAATTCCAAACCACACAGACAGTTGTCCGAAGGCCCGTAGGTGGTCGCCCAAGGGTTACAACCCCCGAGGAAGGTCGATATATTGCTATTGTAGCCAAGCGGAATCGCAGAACGACCTCCACACGGTGACATCTATGGTTACAGCGTCCATTGGTAAGCCTATATCTGCAGCTACTGTACGCCGAAGATTACATGTGAATGGATTGTATGCCCAGGTACCTCGAGTTTGTGTTCCTCTATCCGTCCAATCAAAAGGGGCTCGATGAAAGTGGTGCCGAATTGGACTGTGTCTGACTGGGACAATGTCATGTTTACTGAAGAGTCAAGATTTGCTCTGGAGCCGGATGACAAGCGTATAAAGATATGGCGTAAACAAGGAACACGCAATCAGCCCCAAAACATCACCGAACATCACGCATTCCGAGGCGGAAGCATTATGGTGTGGGCAGGGATTTCATTAGGATACCGCACCGACCTGCACATCTTTAAACGGGGTTCTGTGACGGCTGTCCGGTATCGAGATGAAGTCCTAAAACCCATTGTGAGATTGTACGCTGCAGCAGTTGGTTCTACTTTTGTTTTAATGGACGATAACGCACGTCCCCATAGAGCTGACATCGTCGATGACTACCTGGAGAGTGAAGGGATTGCGCATATGGCGTGACCAGCATATTCGTCAGTCCTTAATCCCATTGAAAATCTTTGGGATGCTCTCGACCGTGCTGTATCTTCACGTTTCCCACCTCCAGTCACTCTTATTGAGCTGGAAACTGCTCTACAAGAAGAATGCGATTGCTTAATTCTGCGTGGTTGACCACCTAATTGAAAGCATGGTCAGAAGGTGTAAACTTTGCATACAGATGAGGGGGGATCACATACTCTATTAATGTCCTTTTTTTCTCCATTTTATGCTATTTATTTTCACTTTATACATAATTCTGTTTAAATATCCAGTATGACATTATCTGATAACTTACAAAAATTTAATATTGTTTTCATTTCTGTATATAATTATTGATTTTGTTTTATGTATAGATATATATTTGCTACTTTACTGCCAAATTTTGTGTCAATCAAAGCAGTATTTGCTGATTTTTTTGCATTTTACATCTTCGTGCTTAACTTTTGGAGGTGAGTGTATATTGCAGATATGTACGAAAATGTAATGTATAAATTGATTGTTAAAAATTATCAGAGCTTTTTGTTGATGTTGGCTGGACGAAACCGTGTGTCCGTCTCTCCATATGATCTAGGTCTGAGGATTGTTACTCATTCTGAACGACTCTCATGATGAGAGTCTCATCAATAAAAAGAATGTGACTCCAGAGATGACATGTCTCGTCATTCATATAAGTTGGTGGATTACTGGAGAACCTGCTTCCCGCAGGGAAGCTCAATCTCCTGTCTTTAGAGAACTGGGTGGTTACATGGGTTCAGCTTTATCTTAGCCCTTTGCTGCATTTAAGATATGTGACATAAAGTTAAGTATCCAAATTATAAGAGAAAAGATTAGAGATTTACTTTGGGTATAAAAAATTATTAAAATTTAGATGTAAAAAAGATGTAGAACATTTTATTAAAATTTGTACGTGTATATTGTTTGTGTTGCATCATAATAGAATAAATTCTATGTCTTCCGCGAAACTGGTTCGGCGAACCGATTCAGTGACGTAGTGGACTTGTTTTTAAGATCAGGGGGAGAGAAAATCATTCGGCGCAGGGAACTTGCTTCCAGAGCCGGCTCTAGCAATTTTGCTGCCCCGGACAAAAATGGAAAATGCCGCCCCTCTGGAAAGCAAAAAAAAAAAAAAAAATAATTAAAAATTTTTTACGTATATGCACACCTATAAACCTTGAATAACGAATAAAAAGGCAACTTAAAATTATATATATTATACATATATATAATTTTACATATAATTAATACATATAATTATTTTATCAATTTATTTTATTAATTTACATATAATATATAATTAATACATATATAGTTAAGTCTTACAAAATAATTCCAAATTAAGGTCATAATTATCTGTTATTATTTCAAACGAGTAAAATGTAAAAGAAGGAATTGCCCATTCCAGCAGGCCAATTTCTTCAAAAAAGCGTTAACTGATGGTGGGGATCACAAGCGTTTATTTTAACTTATAGTAACTACACCCAAAACTAAAACAAAACGTCTTCTGTGGCTCTCCACCAAAAATTTATTGACCCTATCCCCTTTTGAATAGCTGACACCAAACTTCGTATAGGTGAAAGAAATGTCCATTGTGATCCCACTCCCAGATGGGGAGAAAGATATCAGTGAAAGATGTGTAAAAATATCAAATTTCATTATTTAAGATATATTCCTGCCTCAAACCCTTCAAGTTTCAACATGAAAGAAAACTGACATTAAACATACAGAGTACAAAATAAAGAAAATAAAATATATTAAATAAAATACCAAATTCACACCCAATAATATTTCAGAAAATATATAAAATATATCAAATTTTCTGTAGCAACAATATATATATAATTTCAAATTCGATCAAAATGCCGCCGTTAAAATTTGCCGCCCCCGGGCAGCTGTCCGGTTTGTCCGGCCCTAGAGCCGCCCCTGCTGCTTCGTCAAAAAACTCCCCTCTTCTGAAATTCGCTAAACTAAAATTAGATGGTCGCGGATGCCAGCGCCGTAGGCGCTTTTCCCCAGAAGATTTGGTGAAAAAGGTAAACCATGTAATTGAAAATCAAGAAGATTCCCACGTAATCGGGGAGGAGTGACGTAACACCAAGCACGAGCATTTTAACAAAGCAAAGCGCCGGCGGGTCGAAGGGAGGAAGATGCAGGAAGGAAACGGGACGACTGAAGGCAATCAATAAGAAGGGTGACAGTTCACCCCATGAACCCAGACTGAGATGCGGTGCAAGAAGCTGATGCCTTACGATGTATCATTGGGCATATGGGCTCAAATCAGCCCTCCATTCCATATCTGAGAGTCTTTGATGGGGAAGCGACAATAGTGGAGTTCTTCCTGCGAGATACTTCGTGACTATTGAGTGTGCTGTATCTGAGTATGAATGGTGATTATTGTTGAGTTCTGGGGAGCGGAGCGGGTTTCTCCACTTCGTAGAAGAGTATACATATTTAATTTTAGGGTGAGGATAAGTAAATAGTGTTTGTGCTCTAATAATTGGATTGTCACGAGATTCAATTCAGAAATTCACCCAAAACGGGCGGCTATTTATGTGCTTCTGTGTGACTCTGAAGAGCCAATCAGGGGACAGCCTATGTAACCCCTTTAGCGGGGGGGGGGGGTCAAGGAAGGAATCTGAATGAAAAACCAATGAGAAAAACACTTTATACATAGGGGGAGGAGTGCAAAGTGATATAAAGGTCATTACTTGCCGTTTTTATCCTCGGCAGAGGCGGATTAAGCTAATTGGAGGCCCACGGGCTGAAAAGTCGAAAAACTGGAATAGTGAAAAGATTCGCTGACTTTAAATTTTAAAAATTACTGTATAACTTTATGTCTTAATTTCTTTTTGGCAAATTGACCGATTATTTTTGCAGTATCTATTTGGTCCAAAACATCTTGATCTATATTTAATATGGCCATGCTGTTCATTTTGTCTTCTCCCAAACTACATAATTTTAACAACAAACAACATACATAAAACTGAAAAAGATCTCTCATCTGATGCATTTGATATCGGTATAGTTGAAAATATTTTCAAAAGAATCTCTACATTAAGGGAAAGTCGAGATCATTTCTTTTGCATCTCGATAAATCTCTAGTGGAGTTTTCATTGTATCTTGGTTTTGTTTTAAAAATAGCAAAAACTGATCCAATTCATCGTCAAAACTAAACGATTCAATGTCGTTTTTTGCATCGAGTTGAAGATGTACAATTTTATAAGAAATAAAGTAATTGTATTTTTTGGTTTAAAATCTTGTAGTTTCTTACTGGGATTCACCCATGTGATGAGTTCAAAAAATCAAAAATTTCTTTTTTCATAAATTGCTTTTTTAACATGTCTAGAATACGGTGGTAAAGTGATTTTTTAAGATTCGAAATCGTTATAAAGAAGTAGGTGTTAGAAGAACAGCTGTTCGGCGCGCTAAGTTAAGATTTTCATTGTTTTAATCAGACTTGAAACTGTAAACGCGTTTTTCTCAAAACTGTGTTTTTCAAACTTTCCTCCCTCATATCTCGAGAACGGTTTGACCGAATGACTTCAAATTTATAGTGTAAACTCAGCACACATATACGAACCAAACGAACAACGATCATTCCAAAATTCAAAATATTTCTATTTTTTAATACAAAAAACATAAAAAACAACAACATGAAATTCGAAACTTTTCCTTAAAAAGTCTACCAAAAATCCCAATTTTCGATATTTTCAATTGAGTATTGTTTATTCGGTGCCCCCCCCCCACACACATATTTAATCTTATAGATTAAAACGCCGTTAATTTTTTTTATTTCAGGCAAGCCAATCAGTCGGAATCGTGGAGGAAGTGAGCGTCCATTTTTTCGAGGCGGGTGTGTTCAAAACGCTAAAACTCACGTTTTATTGGATATTTTTGGCTTAAAATTTATATACATATAAATAAATGATGAAAAACATAAAGTTTTATCATTTTGCTTGTTGTAAAAAAAATTTCGTAAAAAGGCTTCAAAAACATGCTGTCACATGGGTGAACCCCCTTAAATATTTTCTTAAAATTTCTTCAAATTAAACTGCAATTCATTTTTTAACTCAGTTTTTATAATTTTTGGAATATACATTTTGATTAACTTTATTAGTAGCATACAGAATGTTATACAATATTTTAAAGAAATTGTACAATTTTTATGTATATTATAATTAATTATACACATAATTAATTATTATATTCCATTGAATATTCTTTAAAATTGTAGGGGCAAAATATCATAATTAAGAAGGCATCGTGCAAATCACTCTTAAAATGGCAATAACACTCAAAAAGAAAATAGAATTTGTGCAAGTTTGTGAAATTTAATCTTACAAAATAATGGCTCTCTTAGCAGTCATAGAGTAGATTAGAAATATTATGCGTTTATTTCACATGTTACCTCAATAAAAAGAAAAAAAAGTGTATATTTTAGTAAACTTAACATATTTTTTCTTTGAAAATTCTTTTAACAGTTTGAAGAAATATGAATTAAATATTTAGAAATTATAGATTGGTTCATTTATTACTGAACAAAATAATCGTAATTCTTTATAATTACAAACAAAATTATCGTAATACTTTATGATTACAAACAAAATCATCATAATATATATAACTATGTTTTATTTCAATTTTGAGCTATTGTTAGGATTCTTTTATGTATAGTAAATAATTAGTGAATGTACTCAAAAGCTCAATAAAATGTATTGTATATTAAATGAATTACTATCGTTTTTTATAAGTGACTAAAAAATTATTTCTATACGAGAGGGAAGTAATATTTCTTCATTTGTATAACAATGCCAATTGAAAATGTTTTAAGAAGATTACCGTACATTCAAGCTACGAAAACATACACACTTGAATATGTTAATCAACATGAAAATATTCTAATAAACTGATTACATTTATATTTATATTTGTAAAACGAAAATAAATAAATAAATAAAATAGTAAAAGCACAAATGCCACAAAGTACATTTTTTCACTTTATCTTACTCAATGATTAAAATACCTAGACATTAAATCTTAAAAATCTAAAAGAGAATTTGAAAATGAAAATATAGTTGCCTTTTTTGTTGTTTAAACACGGTTATCTAATTTTGTCTTGTCTGTATAAGCGCAGGAAGCCGAAAGAAAGTTTTTCGGAAGTCAAGTTGAAGCAAAATTCCCTCAGTTTTCTTTCGAAAAGGGGTCTTTTTCTCAGGGTCATTCTCCCCTATTTTTTTTTATTCGTCCTGAAGCATGTCATTAAACTTGATCGTGCTTTTCATTTCTTTTGTTGAGGATAATCTCTACCAAAATCTATCTCTTTCAATAGTACCCGAAACCACGCATACAAATCAGTAAAAGTTGCAGGAAATTACTTGAAAGAGAGGGAATCCGATGTCGAAATGCTTCCTTAACACTCTTGTCCCGAGGGACCAGCGGTGGGAAACACGGCTTTAAATACCCTTTGAAAAAATAATTAACTGTAGACATAGAGGGAGACAGAAAACTTCTGCCGCTTATGGTCCTATCTCTTCTCAGAGCGGGAAACAGTTATCGAACTCTTGCTGACCATGAATGCACATTCGACCTTTTGGTTGTTTTAGAAATAAAAGAGAACTTTGATAAATTAAATCTAAAATTCTCTTTCACTGGACCACCTCTGAATAAACTTCCAACTAAGGACCATGCCTTCGTGTATCTTCTTAGTGCGACGATTATTACAGTCAATCAATCAACAGACGACGGTAGTATTGTCATTGACAAGCAAATAACATAATAATTTCTGTTGAATCGCTATGAATGAGAATTTTTTCATGCTTTCCAAGCCCATACCACTCCTTGTCTTCTCATTATTTTGAGTAATTTTACCAGCTTTTTAAACTTTTCTTTTTGTGGGTCCTGAGATTCAGAATTGACGCACGGAAATTTTTTTATCGTTTGAAGTCAATGACATACTATTTTATAAACATAAAAATTAACTCTGTTTATATGACCATTAATAACATTTTACGACTTTTTGCGTATACACGTCCGGAGTCCCTGTAGCTAGGGCGGGGGGCCGTATCATTGATACGAGGGTAGCTACGCCCCTGAGAAGAAGGAATGTTATTAAGGAATATTCTTCAGAATTTGAAACCCATTTTTATTATACGCTTCATCTGAGGTAGAGCGAATCGTTAAAATCATCCTGATTTCAAGAATTAGTTTGTAGATTGTTGAATTTCAGAGATCAACAATAATAACGTTTACGACAAAATGAACACTTCGTTCGATAGGAATATTATCAAGTTTTCACGTGCAAGAGTACTTTTTAGGTTTTGATCCTGCTGGGGTCCCCGTGCATAGTATCCGCCGCATCGCCCATATGGCTGGCGCTGTCCACAGTTCCCTTTCTCTATATTAGAAAAACTTAAAATATAGAAATATTAAAAGGAAAACATTATGAAACTAGAAATACAGGTGTTTTTCTCAAAAATCAAATATATGAAAGCAAATAGTGTAAAAAGGATCCTATGAAATCAAAACAATAAAAAAACTAAGGAACAAGATGAACATTACCTGAAATATTAACTTTTTACAAGTTAATTAAATTTAAGTCGACCAATGGTAAAAAATACCTGCAAAACTCAGACCTTATGAAAGTATGTAACTATCAACGTAATCTATTATTTTAATAGCCATAGAATCTCTATACAGTTTTTTTTAAAAAATGTCTTTCCTCTATTTCACTATTTGATTCGTTCATCAATCTAGAGAAATCTCATCTTACTAAATATTTCGCTATTTCTGTCATGCTGGGTGAAATAAAACTGATCCTAAACATACAAAATACTTCGATCTTTTTTATTCCCCATATTCTCAAAATATAAACACATAATTCCATATAACAATAAATTACGAACCTTCAAATGCCAAATTCTTTCGAAAGACCTAAACTCTTGCAATTGTGTTTATAGTCATTAATATCTCGAATCAAATTTTTTAAATTTTTGGAACTGAAAAGGCCAAAGTTCTGGAAAACATTTTTCAAAAACAAAACAAAACAGACATCAACTACAATTACATATAATATATGAGGGCAACACTAATTGCTATACGATTCAAATAGTGGGTAGTGGCACACACAAGGGGGGGGGGG
>BMAV01000863.1:48667-62765 GCA_019973955.1 Trichonephila inaurata madagascariensis | reverse complement strand
ATATATATATATATATATATATATATATATATATATATATATATAATTTTGGCACTATATTATTTAGAGCTTGAATTAAAAACATTTGATTTAACTTTTCCACTTATAAGTGAAAAAAAGGACATGTTACACGAATTTATATAAAATAAAGCAGTGTTACAATTATGTTATTCCACCCAGTATTGTATATTTTTGAATAAAGGAACATAAATCACCAATTTTCAATGAGCTGTGGGAAGGAATGCTATGTAATTTATGTAAAAATTGAATCTCACAAAGAGAAAAAAATATAAAACATATAAACTTTATTTTTATAGGCAGTATTTAACCTTGAATTATACAAAGAAATGTGCCTTATATACAAAAAATATTAACTGGAGTGAAAATGAATAATATATACAAAATGGAGATTTGTTACATCTTCTGGACTCCAAATGTACTGGACTGCACATTCAGAACAAAATTTGGCAATCTGAAAGCAAAACAGGATACAATACGTACATAATTTTGATGAAAAATATGACATTAAAAAGTTTGTATTTTAATATGGCTCTACATATTCCTAAAAAGTATATCGAGGAAACTACTGTTACGCATTTTTGTTTGCAAAAGAAGCAAAATTGAATAATTTGAAATCTCACATTCTTATACCATACTTTTTTGACCATCTTTCAACGAAATCATATGTTTTTCTGATATAAATACTTTTGAATATTCTTACCTTTCTTGCATCCAAATACTCATCACTGAATAGTGACTGGGAAATATGAGGTACTTTTTAATATAAAATGCGATCTTACCTCTTTACGACAGTTAGACAGAATAACATCACTAGAATTTTTTACAGTAGTATTTGTTCACTGAATTTTGATGTTAATAAACATAGTTATATTCTTTTATTAGATGTATGTGCCTTCTCTTCATAATTTATTTATTATTATATGCACACATATACAATCATTACTGTTAAAGAAAGTTGGTTTGGTTAATAATGAGAGTTTATCTGAGATAAATTACATTAAGGATTTTAAATAGTTTTTTAAGTACACACATATTCATTTTTTACTTTTTTAGAAGCAATGTAATAAATACTATTGCTTTTTACAAAGTTAAAAACCCCGTTTGTAGATATCTAAACAAAACTTTAATATATTTTTACTAAGTTTTGTTAAATAAAAAAATCAGGGGGGTTGGTTAATTGTTCACATAAAATATAAATACTTTTCCACTGATATTTAAATAATTAATCTTTCGGGAATAATTAAATAATCATTGCTTGTTTTGATAAAATTAAAGATATTTTCATAATTTCTTGATACATATAGTTTTGTTCCAGGAATATTTATATTTTGGCATATTCATAAAGCATAATATTAGTCTGGGAGATAAAACAGAGGGAGCATTAAACAAAAAATATTATACATCAGCCGAATATATATATATTTTCATACATATTTTGATTCACTTAAGCATATTACTGTTATATATAGGTCACAGCCTACAGAATTAGAAAATATCATTTCACACATGTTATTTAACTATGCAATTATAAATTAACCATCGCTTAAGGCGTTAGACGAATTTTTTAAAAGTATCCATTGAACAGGAACATATTCAGTGTTTCATTTTACTAAAATACTAGAAAGTTTGAAAAATCTATAACAAAGAGGCCTTAAAATGTTAAACCTGATTTCATTCTTTAAAACTAAGCATTTTAAATTATTCTAGTTATTTAATTGTAATTAATATATTTACTATTAACGAACACTTTTGAAATTCTCATTTTTTAAACTTATGTAAATACTATGAATGTGCAGAATGTTTCATATTTTTAAATACAGTTTCCAATTCCAATTTTTTTTCACTATATGAATCATACTTTTTGTTTGAGATGTTAAAATGATTTTAAATGCAATTCCATTGAAAGTAAACACGAGATTTATTTTTTGTGTTGATATCTTGAACGCTTAAGATGTGATATACCAAAAAGAAATTTGATTCCTAAATTAAGAGACGCATTAATATTTTAAGAGTGGAATTTTATTCCCTCTCTTATAAAAAATCCATTGATTTTCGATTAATGGAAATAAAATACAAAGCGTAGTAATTAATTATTATGAGGACCTTTTCTGTTTTTTGAAAGATTATTTTAATTTAAAAGACAATTTGAAAAAAGGCAAATTTTAATTTTGTTTTCTACTTAATAATTAGAATTACATCTGAAATAAATAGTATTTAACTTCTTAAAAATGACTAAGAAAATAAAATTGAATATTCATACATTGGTATAAAAATTAAAATTGGATTCCTACTGTTTTCTACTTAAACTTTTCAATAGTTCTCCATCATTTCCTATTACATACGAATTGTAAATAAAATGTTTTATTAAAAAATCCAAAATTAATCATATTCGAAAAATGTTCTTCTATATAAGAAGAAAAACAAATATAAATAAAGTTAGAATTCCCAAAACTCAAATGGGAAGGGGAATGAAATTATATATTCTTGAAGAAAAACGATTTCTAAATCAGAATTCTTCAAGAAATATTCACTAGAAATGTTCAGTTTTTATTTATGTGTTCTGAAAACTTTCCCCTCCTGTTTTGTGCAGTGAGAACGTAACAGGATATTTTGATATTCGTTTATATACGTCATTCTGTTTTTTTTTTAATATTAATTGTTTCATTCCGAAATAAGATTAAATTGAATAAAACAACTAATTATATTAATATTCCTCAAATTTGTTCCCAGGCTTCCAAAAATGTAAATTAAAAATCTCTTTCGGATTTTAGTTTACTTTTGAAGAGATTAATATGAAAGGAAAAGTTAACATTTAATTTCATTAAGATCTATTTTTAGTGTAGTGAAATCTAATTAATTAATAATCCTTTTTGTAAATTTATTACCTCCGCTGCGTTGATCTGGAGATTTACCATCCATGACCGCCATGGTGACCTCCTCCGCCACCGAGTTCAAGTCCGAATCCACCGTGGTGTCCACCACCTCCGTGTCCACCATGATGTCCGAATAGATTGGCAATATCAACGAAGCGAATTTTGATGAAAGGAAGAGGAATGCCGACGCTGATTCCATGATGTCCTGCATAGGCGCAGGCGAACAAGCAGATGAAAACAGCGAAGTAAATCTATAATAATACGAGTAAAAGTCAAAATTCTGAACTTTTATTGCTTGGAAATACTTGCATTACTATCAATAAAAGTTGCAGGAAGCATCAGCATGAATAAAAAAGAAAATGAACTTTTCTCTATCGTATTAATGTGAATTTGTCTTATGGAAATTAAATTTCTTTCTTTTATAACGATAAAAATATCAGAATAGTTACAGAAGGAAGATATATTGTTGTTATTTTTAAGTTTTTAAAGTTGGGAGAATTTTTTAGTTATCAGTTGTTAAGGTAGTATTTTGATGAGAGTTATGGATAATAAATAATAACTGCAATTATTAATCGAGTAACTAATGTTTTCACAATCAGCTTCAATTTTTCACTGATAATACGGTACAAATATTTCATTAAACTATTTATTAATTTTTTTTGTTGAGTGTATTTATAAAAGCCAAAAATTACAAAATTGATTAAAGTTTATTAAATAAATGTATATATTCTCATATACATATTTTTAAAGTAATATAAAAATCTCTCTCTTTTTTAGAAAGTTAAGATATTTTTATTTTTACACAATTATGGGTTTGGATAATTTATAGATTTACTCTTTGCCAATCTTAGATAAATGAAGAAAAAAAAAAAAAAAAAAAATTAAAAAACCATTTTCCCAAATTTTATTTTATATTTTGGTAAAAGGTTTTTTAATTTTTTTTTTTTTTTTTTTTATTTTTTTAAATTTTTAAAAAAAAAAAAAAAAAAAAAAAAAAAAAAAATTGAAAATCCCTTTTCCCCAATTTAATTTAATGCTTGGAGAAAGAGAGAGTATAATTATAATACATTTACTCTTTCACATATAATGATACAGCTTGTCACTGATTGATTGGTTGTTTATTAATGACCCTCTTTGAAATAACATGAAGAAGGCTACTGGCGACGGACCTCGTAACTTTGAACCAAGGTTAAGTGACGAATCCTGAACTCACAGTTCGCTCTCTCCATACTTTATACCAATAGGCTAAAATTCTTACGCGTAAATACCATTAGAGTTAAAAATGTAATTTCCCGCAGTTCAAGAGTTTTCAGATAGTTGTATACATAAAATGGGTTAAGAGAATAACCATTTTTATTCTCAGGAATTAATATTTTGGTAATTATCCAACTGTTGGTACATTTTTTATCAAATTAATTCAATGATAGTTGAATAGTAAATTAAAAGCGTGAGCTTTATATATTTTTTGCTAGTATAAGTGATTTTTTTTTATATTTGCTAGACATTTAAAGAATAATTCAGGATAAGAATATTTTTCAAGAATTGCCTTAAGTTTTATTTAATTTTTTCAGTAAGCATTAAATTTAGGTTCGAAACTAATTAACTATTCAAACGCACTAATCTTAATCTATCTAAATATATTGTTAATACACGTAGTGTGTTTGGTTCACGTCAGACAATGTTTACATTTGGCTAAATGCTAAAAATTTACTGACCGAAATAAAAAAAATAAACTGCAATTAATAGGACTTCCCAAAAAATATTTCAAATTTAGCATACTTTAATATTTTATGGTACATTTAAGGATTTATATTTTGGTTAGAATTAGCTTTTTCGTTAGAATCCCAGGTTCTTTAAGACCTTCCGACAGTAATAACATTTACTGAAACCTTTTTGAAAGTCAATATGTTTATATCTTGGGATACCAATCGAAGTTAAATGATTTTGATATACACCATAACACCTAAATGATTTTTGTGAGAAAAGTAAATTTGAATAATTGAGATTAATATTTTTAAAAAATGTAAAAACATTAATTTAAATACTCAATGCGAGAATGGGCTTGAGTAAAGACTTTACACTGGTATGAACTGGAATCTGATTTGTTACCGAAAAATCACGAGTTGTCATTCTATATCCTTTTCTTCATTTTAAATATAAAAATAAAATATTAAAGGACAAAAAAAGGAATTATTCAATATTAAAGGATAAAAAAAGGAATTATCCAATATGAAAGGATAAAATAAGAAATTATCCAATATGAAAGGGTAAAAAAAGGAATTATCCAATAACGCGTTGAAAGGTAGAACTTAATAACACGCTATTGGTAACGAGCCTCGTAGTTTTGAACTCCGGTCAAGTGATGAAGAGGACAAATGAGCTGGCAGTCCCCTCTCCTAACTACTACACCACTCCAATGGGAGGAAAGTGAACCACGAAGGATTTAACTTGCATCGGCCCACTCTACAAGGAGGGTCTTCAGTGGCTTAAAATCACTCAAAAACGAAACCATAATATAACTGTTAAAAAAAGAAATTTTTAGTCAAATTTGAAATGTTTCATAGAAACTAGGGGGTAACTTCCAAAATGGTAGTCTGTAATCCAGTATCAAGGTATAGAAGAATCTGCCGAATTAATCACAGCTACAGAGCTAGAATATGACATAACATTAACTCACCAGGTATTTCATGCTGAGAAATTCAAGTAAATGTATCCACTCTGGATGATAGAAGTCCCGAAAGGTTTGTGTTAACCATCGAGAAGAGACACGCTCTTATATACATGGCCAAGCATACCTTTCCCAATGTAGTTTGTCCAGATAATCAAATAATAAAAAAAAAGAGGCACAGATAAAATGATAAACACTTTCCCTTAACCTACACCCTACGTAATTCCTCTATCCTTTGCCGAATGTGTATTTACCCCCGGCAATGAACGAGAGGAAGAGGGGAGACAGATTGGGTCATTTCTTGCAGAAGCAAGGAAGTCCGAAAATAATAAAGGGCGAGAAGAACTGAGTTAGAAACAAGTTCGAACACTGAGGGGGGGGGGGGGGCCATCTAGGGCATTTGAAAGTAAGGAAAGTGTTCTTCACTTTCAATGGACCTTATCAATTGTGATGATCGCTTGCCCTATTTTTCAGGTCCAGACATTTAGTCGATGAATCTTATTGATTGTGAAACGCGTGAACGATGGATTATTACAATTGAAGCCTAAAATAGAGGTTATATTTTGATATGAATGACACAACTTTGATGAGGTATATGAGTGTTATTTGATTATGAGGTGATTGTCAAGTGAGCAGTTCCAATTGAGTGACCATATTATAGATGACAGAGTCCTTAATTGAAGTGGGATCTAAAAATAATGTATTTACAATCGTCATTTGATGAGTAAGCCTCTCACTGCCTTATATTATAATCAATAGTATGAATCTTTATTGCGCGATTCCTTTTTGAAGAAGATTATTACTTAAGGACCTCTCATAGATTAGACTTATATTTCGTTAATCAATGGGGTTTAATCTTTTTCAATATGATTTAGAGTTTCTCTGTCATGATTTGTTGCAGTGATATGTGAAAGTAGATGAGATTAAGAAAACGTACACTTTTTCAGTTGTTTGCTGTATTTTAAAAATTGAAGTTTAGAATCAGGGCATATTTATATCAGCAATGCCAAACTGAGAGCTTAATTTGTCATAGGTAATGAGAAACAAGTTGTGCAACTACTGAGTATTATGAACAATGAGAAATAGCTAATATTTTTATGATTATATGATAGCGTTCACGAATTATTATATTTATTTTTT
This sequence comes from Trichonephila inaurata madagascariensis, assembly GCA_019973955.1. NCBI lineage: Eukaryota > Metazoa > Arthropoda > Arachnida > Araneae > Nephilidae > Trichonephila > Trichonephila inaurata. The sequence continues at coordinate 56,063 of BMAV01000863.1, read as the reverse complement.
TTAAAAGAATTTTCTCTGCTTGTATTTGATGATCCTTTTTGTGTGGTTTTGTTGATTTTAAAACTATTAAAGAGAGCCAGAATAAATACTTTGTGAACTGTACTTTAAACATTATTAAAGCTTAATGTAGACCAGTGGTTACCAAACTTTTTCACCTCATGGAACCCCTAGAATTAGAAAGTGTTTTCATGGAACCCCTAGAATTAGAAAGTGTTTTCATGAAACCCCTAGAACTAGAAAGTGTTTTCATGGGACTCCTAGACCTAGAAAGTGTTTTCATGGTACCCCATTCCATACACATACTTCGAAGAATATATCTCAATATAATATTTAAAGTAGATCAACGTGTTATGGGCACTTTATGTAAAGGCGATTAAAAAAATACTATACATTTATTATTAAAAAATTATAATCTAATTTTTTAATATAATTTTACTTATTAATAATATTAATTTGTGATCCTAGCGTCACTTATCTATACATTATTTAATAACTGGGACACGTGCTTACTTTTCTTTTAGCACAAACTGTCGAAGTCTAGGTTTATTGAGATTAAATGCAATCGCATTACTTATTCAGAGTTTAATTTGTTTCATGCTTTGTTTTTGTAGCCACCTATATTGAGAAATATATTTCACTTAAACACAATGCTCTGAATGGCATTAAAATCTTTATAGCTGTATGAGAAAACCCGTGTATTTCGTATGAATTTTCAACCTAAAATTTGGATGCTGTTCTTGTTAAATTTAGGTTATAACATCAAATATGTTGATCGTTGTTTCTTCTCCTTCATTATAGATGTTTTTACCACAAATACAAAAAGGTGAATTTTCTGTTAGAAAACTATTTAGTTTTGCAAGGCATTTTGTTAACTAACGAGTAGAAATTATCTCGCGTGGAACTCGAGATAATAAACAATAGAATATTCTCCATCTAGTAGGAAGTATATATATATATATATGTATATAAAGCGTTTTAATATTAATTTATTATATTATAATAAAAGTTTGAGAAGTGTTGCAAAATAAAGTTATTATATATATAAATAAAATTTTCAGTTTTAATGAATAGGACGAGCTATAGATACTTATAACTGTATAAACTTGATAGAGTACGTGAATCCATTTTGAATACAAATTTATTTCTTCTCGATTTTTTTTCATTGTAACTCGTGGAACTCCTGGGTATGCCTCATGGAACCCCCGGGTTCCGTGGAACAAAATTTGGAAACCACTGATGTAGAAACTTAAACACTCCGAATGGGGATTTTCGAAGTTCTATACGACTTTTGAGGTTTTTTGTGGTACCCACAAAATTGATGTAATATACAGGTAAGATGATGGATAAGATTATTAAAGTAATAAATCAATTAAAATAATTGCCAAATTTTTCCTGCCTGAACCGATCATTAAGGGCATCTTATGTTATTAGTTTGCTTACCATTATTAAAAGCCAGCATCCATACAAGATGATTCAATTGTCTTAAATGTTTTTCAAAAAATTAATTTATGCAATTATCTGAGGGTTGAGATGGGAAGATTTGGTCGAATTCTATCATGGTTCTGTTAACTAATTGTTGAAAATTACTTATTTTTTTGAAATTAAATATCTCGGGTTAAAGGGTTTTTTGTTCGTAAATTATTAATGAATTTGAAATAAAAATCACAGAATTCAATTCATGTATTGAGATGACATTTAAAAATAAGCAGTTTACAAAATCCTGTTTTAATTGAATGAAGTAGCTGTTGAATGTTTTCAAGTTTTTGTTATTTAAAGTTTAATACAACTTAATGGAAGAGAGAAAAGGTAAGATATATTTTTATTTTGTATATATTTATATAAGATATATTATTTTTTTCCTTAATTGGCTTAACTTTCAGCATTTTTTACATTTACTGCAATATAAACAAACATAAATCATAATATATATATATAAGGTTTTTTAAAATATCTATGTGTTTACTTTTAATGAGTCAGTATACAAAATACTATTAAATAATTAGTGGTCTTTAGTGGATTCAAATTATGTTGTATGAAAAGAATTGAAAAGGAGGAAACAAGAAGGGAAACTTTTAAAAGTAAGAATCATTAAACATCGTCATTATCGCGGGGACATTTATATTATTTATCGTCATATTGTAAATTTGCACGAAAAAAGTAAATATTTTTAAGCAAAAATGTATTTTTAAGCAAAAATGTACTTTTAAGCAAAGATGTACTTTTAAGCAAAGATGTATTTTTAAGCAAAAATTTATTTTTATTTTAAATAATATTACACTGTTTTAAACTTTTGGTATTTTTATAATTGGGAATAAATTTAAGGAATGGCGAAATCTTATTTTGGATATGATAATAATGTTAAATTTTACCATGACATTTTCGCGCGGAATGCGAATGTTTTTAGTTTTCCTTAAAAATTCATTTTTTCCATATTTCGCTTCGAAGACAATTACATTTTTCCACTTTACAAAGAGGATTAATAGAAATTTATATTATTTTTCAAAATACTTTTCCTCCGATAACAGTATTTGAAAAAAATTTCAAAAATATAAAATAGGTACAAAAAAATCTGTCGTTTATTAATTAAATAAATAAATAAAAATCTAGCTTTATTTTTTGCTATTTAAATTATGTCTGTAGGAAGTAATAGAAATCTTTTTTTGTGCCTGCTATGTATTTCCCTGAAATTCTTTCTTATCTCTTATGTACCAAAAATTTTTATACTTAAAACTTTTATATTTCCAGAATTCTTAGAAATCTTAGCATTAGAATAACATCTCTTAAAATAAATATGCAATCAGTTCTAAGCTTTTGATAAGTTCCTCCTAAATTCCTCGAGAAGTTCTTGTTTTCATCCCTGCTCTTGAAAAAGATTATTCTTTTTCCTTAAAAGAAAAACTGGATTTCATTGAGTTGAACTCTAAAATGTCTAGTTTGCTTGAATTGATATGTAATTATTCTTTTGACAGCTTCAGGAATAAAGGGTTAAAACCTTACTGTGGCAAGGTTCACCAGCATCAATGTTTTGTTGCCCTTGTTTTCATGTAATGATTTCATAAGCAGTGATCCTTTATGCAAATTGATAGTTGTTATAACAGATGAGGACAACTGATTTCAGCTTCGGTTTGTTACATACGGCAAACATGTATTTTTTCAATGTCACTTTTTTCTCGTTGTTTACAAGAACAAAATAAATTAAACACACATTTTGTTTTCTCAGCTCTTGTTCTGTTATGTATGCTAAATTATTTTTGGTTCTTTATTATAGAATTCTTTTTTTTTTCAACAATGTGTCAGATTAATTAACGTTGATAATTTTGAAGACAATTATTTATAGTTTTATGAAGAAAATAACCTATTTTTTAAGTAATAATTGCTTATATTTTAATAAAAATCTTTTAGTTAACTAACATTTTAAATATCTATGAATACTTATAATATCTTTAATTAAAATTATAAAATATCAAAATGGTGGAATCATATTTCAACTTAAACAACTTTTAAACTTTACTCTCTCTCTGAAATATATCTTATAATATTCATTTCTTATTTTGCTTTAGAACAGTGGTCTTCAAACTTTGACGAAATACTAGCTAGTCTTATAATAATATTTAAAGTCGATCAACATTTTATAGATACTTTAAGTAAAGAACAATTTAAAAAATGCTATATTTTTTATTAAACTTTTTTTAACAAAGTAATTTACGCATTAATTCGTGTTCCAGGTGTCATCTCTACCATTGTCGATTATATTTAATAACTAGAATATGTGTGTAGCGATATCATCTACATATGCGAGTAACAGCTTCCGCGCAGGGGTGATTAATTTTGTCTAGTGGTTTGTTACGTGCTTACGAATCCATAGGTCGTGGGTTCTGTCTTCCGGATATGCGCTGCCTCATGTGTTTGCCTTTTTTTACCCACACTATTGAAGTCTAGGTATATTGAAGCTTTCTGTAGTAGCATTCAATATGCGTTAGTTTGTTTCTGTATTTCATTTTTGTTGCCACATACTTTGAGAAATATTTTTATCTTAAATACATTGTTCAGAATGGTATTAAAATGTTTATAACTGAGTGAGAGACTCCTGTGTAATCTTCAAATTTGTAATCTAAAATTTAGGAGCTGTTCTCGTTAAAACTTTTAACGTCGAATCTGTTGATATCTCTCTCTCTTAATTTATCCATTCATGTTTGAAGCTCGTGACTTTTACAAAATTTTAGGTTTTATTTTATCCTTTTATATTATTTTTAAAAACAAACTTCTCTTAAGAATTCGATCACTTGTAAATATTAAAAATTTTACTAAAATTTTAGCACTTTCATAGTGATTATATACGGAACTCCTACAGCCAAAAAAATCCAGGGGAACCTATAATGAAGACCTCTACTTTAGAATAACAGTTTAATTATTGGGAATGTTTTTTAAAGTGTCTGAGCCCTCAACTTGGTACGTTTTGCAAGCTATTTGGATATACTAATCTAGCAATAATAATAGATGTTAAGACTTCTATTCGTGGAAAAACTATATTTAACTGCAAGAAAGTGCGAAATTTAGAATTAGAGACTCGTCTACAGTCTTCAAGGAAGTCATTACGATGTCACGACTTTGTATCGACCGTAAAAGTACAATACTTTCTGTTTAGGAAGAGGTATCATCTCGAGTGATGGTGAACACAATGCCATTTTGCTTTCTTGAAACGAAAGGGTGAATTTTTAATAATAAACTGCTGGTAAATATTTTTTTATTTAACGGCTTACTCACGATATTCGAAAAAAACATTTGAAAAATCCCGGTTCCGACTACGTTCGGAACCGGGATTTTTCAAAAGCGTACAAACGAAAATTTTTTTTTAATATTTAGTGTCACTTAAATTACAATACATGTATAAAATTGCCTTAAAAATATTATTACTCTAAAAAATTATTTAAATGCAATATTTTGGCAAAAAATGAAATAAATAAATAAAAAAAAAAAAAAAAAAAAAAAAAGAACACAGAATTACCTCTTTTTAAATCATTCTCCTTGTATGGGAAATGTTTCTATAACAATAATATTTGTCCTATATACAGTTCAGATCTCTATGCAGAGCCTGAACTTAGCCTGAGCTTAGGAGTGGATTTATTCATATTTTAATACATCAGAGTGGTGAAATTTTAACAAAAAAACACCGATAATTATTTCAAATGGTAGTAACTCTGAAAATAATGTGAATTTTTCAAAAATCCTAGTTCAACCTCTCTGGAGAATTCTTAGCTATACAAAAGCAAAATATTATTGTAGAAGCATTTTTCATAAAAGGAGAATATTTTGAAAATAAGTACTTCTAAGTCCATTTTTGGTCAAGATATTGCATTTAAGTAATTTTTCATTGTAATAATATTCTTAAACCAATTTTATTCGTGTATTTTAATCTAAGTGACCCTAAATATTGAAAAAAAATATTCGTTTGTACGTTTTTGAAAAATCATGGTTCCGAACGCAGTCGGACACCTTAAATGAAATTCTAAGGAATTTTTTAAAAAAGGAAAGATTTCTATTCTTATTCTGAGAGATATGGAATTATTGATAACATATATAATTATTTCATTAGATATTTTATGAATATAACGATGCGCTTAGGTATACACAGAGCGGCAAATAAGTTTTAAGACTGGGTCTGTAAAAAAAAAAAATTATTTCAGTTTTGGTTTTTTATTCAAAATAGGACCTTCTGGTTTCAACGCCTGTAGTGAATCTGTTTGCGGAATGGCCTGATAAGCATGCGTCGAAACTACTTGTATGGTTGAAATATCCTCAAAATAACACCCTTTAATTTTATTTTAAGTTTTGGGAATAAAGAGTAGTTACAGGGTGCTAAATCAGGTGAATACAGTGGATGGCTTAACATACAGATATTATTTTTTGCCAAAAATTGGCGAACAATAAGGGAGGTGTGACTGGGTGCATTGTCGTGCAACAAACACCAACTACTCTCAGTCCGATATTCTGGACGAATGCCACGAATTTTGGCCATCAAACGCTTTAAAACAGCTTAGTAGTACTGACCTGTAAGTGTTTGTCCAGTTGGAACAAATTCTTAGTGGATAATACCCTAACTATCGAAGAATGTAAGGAGCATTGTTTGATTTTGGAGGGAACTTTCCTTGATTTTTTGGCTTGCAGTGAATTTTGTGGCTTCCGCACTTTGTTGCTTTGTTTCAGAATCATATTGGAAAAAGCAGGATTCATCACCTGTTACTATGGACTTCAAGTTTGGATCGTTTTCAGTGGCTGAAAAGATATCTCTGCAATGCACGCTTCTCATTGCTTTTTGTTCAGGGGTTAAAGTGTGTGGAACAAATTTAATACGCCTTTTCATTTTACCCAAATCTTCATGCAGGATGGTTCGAATCGTTTCTTTGTTGGTGATTAAAGGGTCTTCCATCAATCTCAGGAACGCACAGCGATCTTTTGCCACGAAATTTTGTGCTTTCTCAATAATTTCAGGTGTCCTAGTTGCAATTGGTCTTCCACTACGTTTTAGTTATCTGCCGTATCTCTTCCATCCAATAAGCGTTTGTACCACATAAAAACATTTGATCTACTTAAACAACAGTCACCGTAAACTTGTTACATGAGTTGGTATGTTTCCGAAGCACTTTTTTTTCTTTACCAAGCTTTGCATTAAATTGAATCACAGCTCTTTTCTCCATCTTAAGCAATGAACAGGAAAAAAAATTCTCTTCCGCAATGAGCGGTCGTTTTCTTTCAGCTACTTAATTAAATGCACACAACTTGTTGGCAGTGTGTCAGCAGGCCATGAATGTCATGACACATGTGCACTTACTTTCATGGTGCCATTACAGCCTGCTCTTTGGGACGAGTCTCAAAACTTATTTGCCACACTGTATATATATATATATATATATAACTTAATTAGTAAAATTTTTTATGTAAATGCGCATGTGTGTATTTTAATTCACACGCATGTAATTCATCCAAAATGCATGATCTGGCCCATATTTTCCACAAAATGAATTAAGCTGCTGATTGGTGCTCAGTTGTAGATTAAGTATCCAAAATTTCATATTTGCTTAGTATTTTCTTTAAGTACTTCATGGTTAAATGTTAGAGAATAATGAAAAACACATCAAGATCTTAGAATAAACCGAAATTAATGCAACCTTACGTATTCACACTATCGCAATTGTTATTCATATTTGTATCAATTTGTTTTCAATCACTAATAATCTTAAAGGGGCTATCATGTTCTATTATTTTATGATCAAGGTGCAAACGAAATGTCTTCTATATTAGATGAGGCAATAATCTTTACAAAATAAAAATCATTCTATATAACTGACAGTGTGTACACTCTTTATCAATATTTTATTTCTATTTATACAATCCTACA
>BMAV01000863.1:31142-48267 GCA_019973955.1 Trichonephila inaurata madagascariensis | reverse complement strand
GACCACCCAGCTTCCATCATGCCGATGATTCTCCCCATCTCAAACTGGCGTAATGGCATGTCTACCTCAGCGTTTCCTTGTAAACGATTCAGCACACTCAAACAAGCTTTGGTTACCTGTTTTATACTCCACGGAGAACGACGTTAAACGCTTTTTACCGGATATACGTAATGCGTAATCACGCTGCATTTCTAATCATTTGATATCTCCTTGACTTGTACTTTCATGCCAAGTTTCGTTACGATCCCGCAATTATTTCTTGGTGAGCTAATTTTTTTGTACATCATCAAAAGAAATTTTAATAAGTCTATCTTTTATAGTTAAAGGCCACGGTAGTCAAGTGTTCATGGTTGTGAACTTGTGGCCGACGTTGTTGAACCTCGAAGTCCTCCCCTTAGGGTGGTGTGTAAGTTTGAAGAGGGGGTGTCATCTAAGGTACCGTTCTCGTCACGTGACTGTGGTTCAGAATAACAAGTTTCTTCGCCAATAGCTCTCTTGTTGCTACAGACTGCAACGTAAATTAAAATAAAATCAATTTTATTGTTAAAAACAGAATTCAATGTAGTAATTTATTTTCTGATTGAAAAAAAAAATCCTGTACTAATGTAGGTCTATGTGTTATAGCTCATAAAGTATATAACTCATCCTACCATGTTATTAAAGTTTATTCTCTTCGATAAATATTCTATTTTTTACTTAATACCGTACTAAATTAAAAATCTGTTAATTATTATGTTGAAGATGAAAAGGGAAATATATTTTAAGCAGGGATATAAAGGATCTATTCAAAAAGAAATTAATAGTACGATAAAAAAAAAATATATATATGTACAACCTTAAGAAGGAGCTATATTGGGTTTCTTTTCTTTATATGAGGCTTTATGAGAATTTTTCAAGATATATTTGCTAATGAAACACAGTTAGATTATAATTTGACTGCATTATCATTTCCTTTTCATTTTCCTATTTCAATTTTAAGTATGGACCTAATGCATTCTGGTTTAAGTACTTCAGTTCATTTAAATTTTATTCCTTGTTAATTTAAATAAAAGGAAATGGAACAAAAGAAGAAGAATGAGAATGAAACTAATGATAATAATTGGAGTCATGGAGAGGAGTACTACAAAGAAAAGGAAAAAAATAGAATTGATAAATCTGATTGATAAGAGGCAGCTTAAAAAGCACGAAGAGATCTGAAACAATTAGAAAAACTATAAGAGGTAAGATCTGAGACAGCCAAAGAAAAGGATACAAAGAAAATAAATTTGAATAAATTATGCACGCATAAAAAGTTCATTGACTTTTTTGGTATAAATATCTTTGTGGATAATACGTTGAATAAGAATTTTAATATGTAAATTTCTATTTAATTTGTATTTAATCTCATTTTCTTTATTGCTTTTTTTTGAAAATTTATTAAAAAAATATAATCTATATTCAATATAAAACAATTACGATTTTCATACCGCAAATTATATAACACCAAAAATTATTACGTATATTTATTGATAGATATAGCTAAAAATGAATGCTTAAAACGAAGGAATCAAATAATAATTTAAAATAAAATTTAAGCAACTGTGTACTTTTTTAGATTTTAAAACAATTTAACGATTTAAAAAACATTTCTGACATGTTTGTATGTTTTTTGTCTAACTATTCAAAATCCAAATATTGCATTAATTAAAAAATAAAAGCTGGGAATTTTTTTTGATTTATCTTAATATTTTTTATGTCAAGTTTTTTAGTACGTAATATCAGTTTTTCATGAAAACTCGTTTTGAAATTTAAAATATTATTTTATTCATATTATGAACTTATATTGTGAAGTCACTTCTTCCTTCATTTGCACTTATTGAAAAGAAATTGTTAAAATTACTTTGAATACAAACTTATAATTTAACGAATATAATCAAATACATACCAAAAAATTCACGTAAGTTGAAAAAATTTAATAAACGCTCCTTGCTAATTGTAATAAAAAGAGAATTTAAAGATAAATATCTTAAAGTATTTTAATGAGTGCACGTGAATCTGAATCTGAACGTAGAATGAGCATACATGAACGTGCATTGAATGATCCAACATGGACGTACATTGAATGATCACACATGGACGTACATTGAATGAGCTCACTTGAATCTGATTATTGATTTTATCACGATCAATAATTAGATTAGTTAATCGCTATAAAAGTAGTTCCAATAGAACGATTTCTCGGTTCGAGAGATTCGATGCATGTAAATAAATTATCATCAATAAAGTAAACTAAAAAAATATCAAGACATATTTATACACAAAGAAAAAAATAATAAATAAGTAAATTGTAATAGCTATTAGAAAAGTACGCACAAATTATTCAGAAATTAGTCAAATTTTAATATTTACGTGATTTTAAAAAATTCTTAGTTTCATAAAATTACATAAGTTACGTCATTCTTCACACATGAAATTTTTCGCTTAGTATTTAAGATGAATTTTTTTGATTCAATAGAAAATAATTCACCTAAATTTATAATTTTCTGTATTATTTTTCACAAAACACGTGTGTTCGAACTGTTGAAAATTAAACTCTCATCATTAACTTTATTAGTCAAAACGCATACGCATTGTTTTTAAAATAAGATGAAGAAATTCTCTCAAATATAATGTTATGTCTTACAAATCTCATTGAAAAGAAGAATGCCGCATGAATTGGAAATGAACGAGATATGTTTATTCTGATAACAATATTAAATGACACAAGTGTAAAATTAAAGGATATGCTATTTTAATTTCGATTGAAAAGTTGTAAGGAGATAAAATATTTGTTTATTTATTTTTTAAAGTTCAGTGTGACCTCAATATTTCAGATTTTTTATGAATGACATTTAGTACGTTAAAATCGTGTCGTTTATGTACCTCTTATCGAATTTCATATAAAGAAACAAAAAACGTCTTTCAAAATAAAATACATTATAAAACAATCGCATAACTTTATTTTTTAAAGCATTAAATCACGCTTTGAAAATTGAACTTCCATATGTCTGTATGTAACGAATACGGCGAAGCAGGTGATAACTAGATAGCATTATTCAACCTACTTCCGCAACTTTCTGGAAGTAATAATATTACCAATTGCTCTTTTTCACTACAGTATTATGCAATCGAATTTTTTTTTCTCCTGGAAATACATAATTGTAGCTTTCTACAGTGCATTTCTAATGGGACGTTGAACCTATGCTGTAATAAAAGCCATTTTCCGTGTTCTGTTAGGTTTTTCCTCTTCCTTCTTGAGTAGTACCTAATGTAGTGCACCCTTTCTATTGTTTTCAACAGCTTTCTAATGAATGAATGTTACTAATTATGTACTTAATCATAAAATTCGTTTTCGGTTGTAGTACTATTTTATAGCCTCCTTTCTTTCCTTGTCTTCTTGCACTTCTTACATATTACTTTCATCTCACGAGATAAATGATTCATTATTTCTACCCAGCACTGCTGTTTGCAAAGATCCAGTTAACAGACTAATGGTGTTATCGTTATAAATTAGATTGACTGGGAGAATTCTTTTGTTTTGAGCAATAAGAAATAAATTGTTGATTTTTTTGTGCGTGTGAAGGAAATGAAGGTATAAAGTAAGGACGGGAAAAAAGAAACAAGAGAATGTTTATTTTCGAATGAAGAAGTTATGATTTACTTTATGGTATTCTTTTTCTCTTGTGGTATACATTTAAATGTAAGCATGTCATGCTTCAGAATGAAAAGAAAAAAAAATCTCCAATGAATAGCTTGATATTGATCTTCAAGTTATATCTGAAAAAAAAAAAGAAAAATAATAGTTTAGCACGTGTATAAAACTGAAATAATATTTATGTTTAAAGTTTTTTTCCTCTTACAAATGGAATGACTATTTTTTTTTGTGATTCTCCTGCTTTTCATCCTTGAAATTTTCAGCTTCCATTGTAGTATACACTCACGGACAAAGAAATTATCAGATCAAATTAAATTTAATACAGATAATTATACAGATATTAAATTAATACAATCCCACAAAAATCTTGAACAGCCCTCTTTAAATTATGCATTAAGTGGCATAGTAATCTCTGGCATTTCGTAGGATATGCAACCCTTCTTCTCAGATCATTATACTTGCAGTGGAAACTATCACTCGGTAGCGTAAGTAGACTATACCCTTTTCCGGGGCGACTCCATTTCTGGACTTAATGATAATTTATGCCCACAAAGAAACGGCATTCACCACTTCACGGGTCACCAATGTTTGGTGTTTCACTTCGTTTTAACTAGGCACTGCAGTAAACGAATTCACCAATGCTCCTTTGCAGTGGCGTAACGGAGAATATTAGGCCCCCTCTGCAAAGTCAGGTTTTGAACCCCAAGCCGGATCATCCAAAGGATTGCAAAACCATAACCATCTCGCGATGCGGGGGTGTACGTTACGCCACTGCTCCTTTGTTAAAATCAGGTTATGCAAAAAGTTCTAGGGATGCAGATTTGCTTCCAAGAGGCGTCTAGGAATGCTTCATGGATGAACAGGCTTCTAAAGTGGAACAGGTAGATATGGGATCCGTGAGAGGTCAATTCACAATCCTTCGATCTAGCCTCATCATTGCTCCAGATCTGGTAAACCATGCTTGAATATCATCACGTGCCCACTGCTCCTGATACAATACTCAGTACAATAGATCTAGCGAGCAACATAGTACATCGACCACACTATGGTCTTCAGGCTATTGATATGTAAAGCCCCTCTCTAACTCGTCAACTGCAAGAAATTTCTTCGTCTACCTGATATATCCCGGTACTACTTTTAACATAGACATAAACTTTTCATTTATGAATCTTCTATTATTTGCCGTTTTTATAAGTTTTTTCAGCTTCACTGCAGCGTGTGTGGTCCTACTCCTGCAACCAAACTTGGAGTATTTGCATACCGAATTTCACTCTACTTATTTGCATAGTTCCGTGGTTGTAGCTTCTTAGAGTGATAATTTCATTGCTTGTGAGTGCATAATTACGTTGGAGTTATGATACATATTACTTTGTCTCTTTTAAATCTCAGGAGATAAAATAGAACTTAAGAAGTAGAATTAAAGAAAAGGAAAAAGTATTCAAAAATCGAGTTTTACTTAATTGTTTTTTATATTAATTGTTTTTCGAAAGTTGCTTTCCATTTAGCTGTATACTGATGAACTGAAAATGGGAACGGCGTTAAGCAACGAGTCTCTGGTTGTTGGAGGAACTATTCATGGAATGGGAGGTTTTTTTTTTATCGAGGTATATATTTAGGATCGCCTTAGGGCACAGGAGTGGTATTAGCAGCTTTATTCTGGCTTAAATTCTGATAACTGCCGTTTGCAAGAATTTTAACTCTACAAATGATGAGAGAGCTCAGCTCTTGATTCTCAGAGCCTAATTGCACCATCTGATAGCATTGTAATCAAAGATATAAAATTCAAAGTGGCTCCTTCCCCACAGGTTTTCATTTTAGTTCAAAGGGGGGGGGGAGACATCTTTCAAAAAGTGACATTATTTCTTTTCGAGTGCAATAATAGTAATTAATTTAATAGTATTATTCTTATATTTTGATAAGAGTACGGTGCATTAAAATTTGTTGTAAGCATTTATATTATTTTTAAATGTACCAAATAAAATTCGTTGCTTAAGAATTATTACCTTATATTTTACATTGAACCACTGTAGCCAGGTCGTATGGTAACATTTATGAATGTTTAAGTAATGTTATATTTTCACTTACGCTTCCCTTCTGAGTTCATATTCTTAGTAAAATGTGCCATAAAAACTCAGTTGGTGTTCCAAGTTTATTGATCACTTCCTGTATATTGAAATTGGAGCGATCGAAAAATCATTTCCTCAATTAGGAAACTGTTACTAAAGTGATTTTGTAGTTACCACGTTCTTATTAAAAGCTTCACTTTAATCATATTCGTATTGATGAGATAAAAATGTATTATGTTACATATGACGTAAAATTCGATTATTATTCGATTTCGTTTCTGATGCTAATTTTTATGCTTATTAGTTTTATCTATATCTAATAAAATATACGATTTATGGATATAAATTTAACGCAAATTATTTACTTATATTATTTATGAGATCTGGGTCTGTAATAGGTAAAGAATTTAAACACCAAGAGATGATATCTCTCATTAGTAAGTGATCTCGCTGCCACATTCTCTAGTATTGTCACTGAGTCTTGAGTATGACTGCGCGAAGAAATGACACAAATTTGCTAAATATGCCAAGAATTCATTGGAAAATGTGTACTACGATCTTCATACTTCTAGAGCTAATAAATTTTTCGATATTTTCTTTATTTCTTTCTTACCTCTGATATATGTATTGAAATGGATTAACCCACGTTTATATGCAATACCGTAAAAAATTTTATGTTTAAAAAAATATTTATACATTTAATTTGAAAGCAAGGTTTTTAAAAAATATTTACCTCTTTTTCTTTTAATTTCAAAACTTTGTTATTTTTTAGTAAGGAAAACTGAAACGCGTGCGATAGGATTTCTAAAAATAAACGTAATTATTTTTTTAAAAAAGAAATAGGTATTATAAAGCAAGTTGAAAATTAATTTAGATAAATAAAACAAAATTTTTATATAAAAATAGTTTACATATTCTAAAGTATTTAATTTAGGCAAATAAATTATTTTCAATTCATAAAATAAGCTAAGTCCAACAAGAAATATTTGAAGTTAAGACATTGAGATAAACAGTCTCGTAATATAAAGATCTAAAGAGTCAAAATAGTTTATATGGTAGAATAATTTATCCATAGTCTCAACGTCTGCAGATATTAATAAATAAATTTTTTGCAACGACGAACTTATGAACTTTCAACAATCGCATTTATTTTACAAAGGATTGTCAAAAGGGTTTTATATAATTAAAGCAAAATAATCTCTTTTAATTATTAAGTAATAAATGATTCATTGTAGCCAATACAATAATCAGAAACCCTTTTTGTGGTTGCTTTATGAATTATTCCTCAAAAATAAAAATTTTTGCGCTTAAATGAGTTAATATGCTTATTTTATTTATGATGTGGGACCACTGTCTGTTTATAGAATTGAAATGCAATGCTGATCTCATCGTGGATCATGATGCATCGTGCATCATGATGGAATCATCCTAAATGACATTCATCAATGAAGACATTCATCTTAAGAACGACATATAAAATATAGTTCTTCATACATCAGTTATCCTTTCGGTAAATGTTTTTCTTGTTAATTAATAGCAATTACAGTACTAAGACGATTTGATTGAGAAAATAAATCCAAGAATTCATACTTGAAAGTTTGTTTGTAAACTCTTAAGTATTGTTTTAAAATTTCAAAGTAATTGAGAAAATTATAATATTTCTCAGTATATCTACTTCTTTTCTTGTTTTGCTTCTTTTGTTTGTTTGTTTAAAACCATTTCAAGATTTTACTCCTGTTTTAAATACAAATAATAAAGAATATCTATAATAAAACAATGAAAAATTCAAAATACTTGCTCAAATTAACCAATAAAGAATCAAAATATGTTCTTTTTTTATTATAGTTAAAACATAAAACAACTTTCTGTCAATTTTATTAACTCTATTATATCAATACCCATATAATATTTATTTAAAAAAAATAATACATTCAAAATAAAACGCTTCGAACTTTCATTCAAAATACTCTATCATAATAAACAAATCTCCTTTCCAAAAATAATTCAATTTTATACATACTAAAGTGAACTATTTTTATCTTCAGTCCTTTCATCCAAGCTGTTTCTTTCTGTTGTTTTTTCGTTTGTTAGCTAAATTAGTTCAAAATAAATTGACACAGCAAAACAAATTTATGAGTTCATTACTAACTATAAAAGACAGATCTTTTTTCGTCAATTCAAATCGAAAAAAAGTACATAATTTGGGAGCTATAAATACTTAGGAATTTGATACGAGAACAATAATTAAATAGTTATAAAAGTGACTGCTAAAAAAAAAAAAAAAGGAAAACTTTGGTAATTTATTAGTCTGTTAATAGTAAATAATATTATCAAGCAGCAACTTGTTTACGAATGTAGCAAACTTACAAGGGATAAAACTCCGGTATTAAAATCTAAATTAATTCAGAAAACGGAAATTATTAATTTTTATGTTAGCGTTTAAAGGCTTCTTGTGAGTTTGTGATTGCAAGTATCTCTTGAGAGTTTGTTCAATTTTCTCTTTATTAGGGACTAGCTGAAAAACATGTTCTTCGCACGGGTTAATTTTTTAAAAATAAAAAAATATTATTCTTGATATAATAGCTGAACTGTAAAGAGAGTAAAACCCGGTACAAGACCATGTATAGAAAAACGTAAAATAATTTTTTAATGAATGCTCTTATTATTTATTTATAACTCCCCTTAAGCCCTCACAACACCCCCTATGGAGGTCAATTTTCTGAAACCTTCTTTTGGAATGGATCTCTACTTTATGAAAGAAACGCGCCTGCTAAATTTCAAGACTGTAGGTCTAATAGTTCAAAAATGGGAATATTTATGTATAATACCCCTTAAGCCTTCGCAACGCTCTTTTGGGGCCAATTTAGGTATAAACGGAAACCTTCTTCAGGGACGGGGGATAGAGGTCTACCCCACCATATAACTCACTTGAGTGTACCTGGATTCGTTTCTGAGTTTTAGCGGCACACACATTGTACACTTTCTTTGTACAAAGTGAACACACATTTTACACTTCCTTTGTACAAAGTGTACACACAGTGTACGCTTTCTTTTTATAATATATATTGATTACCAACCATTGCCATCATTCTAGAATTCATATTTAGAATGATATTATTAATACTAAAATAAATGCTCATAATTACATCTCATACTACATTAAGGTATATTAGCTATTTGTTTTCAAGATTTTTATTCAAAATACGAAAATATTTTGCAAGATTTTACACCTAATTTACCAACTGGAGATATCGAAAGATGAATACCGATTAATCATGGCCACAGCCTCATGGGCTGGCTTTGTTTTTGTTGTGTTTTCACGTCCTGTGGCTATTAAAGACTTGAGGCGGGAAGAGGCTGACGTACGTGGTGGAATGTGGAAGTTTGGAGAGTGAGGAGAGTGAGGAGGCAGCTCAGGTGCTATACTCGTTTTATGATCTTGGTTCTAAATTTAGAGGTTCGTCACCAATAGTCCTCGCGTTACGCTACCTTAACAAACAATCATTCAATCAACCAAAGATGAGTACTTCTTAATATAAAAAAAATACTTTCTTGTTTCTGAAAAAAAATGTACAGAAGTTTAAATTTGATGCAAGGAATAATTATTAATTATTAAGATGAAAGGAGCACACGATGTTTAAATTCGATCACTACTAGCTGTACATGAAAGAAGTCATTTATTTATTAAAATAAAAAATGCAAATATCCTAAAAATGTTAAAAAATAAAAGTTTGTATGGCATATAGTAATAAAATTCTTCTCACAATATGCATATTTATTTATTATCATGGAACTGATTAAGATATATGTGGAAAAGAGTGCGGTTTTGCTAAAAAATATTAGATTTTCGTGAGAAACATAAAAATGCCATCCAGACTTAAAAATTGGTAAAAAAAAACAAAGATATATCTTAACGATATTTGTAGATACACAAATCATGAGAAATTCATTCTTTAAAAAATCTTTTCAATTTATGACGAAGATGAAAATTTTGTGCGTATGTTTTTGATTATACGCAATCTAATCATAAGACTGCTCGCGTAATTCTTATAAAATCATTTGTCTGGCTTACATAAAGATGATATACCGTATTTACTTGAATCTAAGCCGCACCATTTTTCCAGAGTTAAAGCTATAGGATATCAGATATGGCTTGGAATCGAAGGCAAAACTTTTGGTGGATGGGGGAAATTGAATTTCCAACCCTTTCAAAAGGAAAAATGCAACCGTTCATTCTGGCCGCTTGCATCGATGATTCATCCCATTTCGTATTTTATCTCCAGTAATCAGTGTATTCTAAACATCGTTGTTTGCGCGTATTTAGGAAATTTTTTTGTATAAGTTTTCTCCGCCTAAACATGAATAATATCGGTAATAGCCTCAAGACGAGTTCACTATGACTCAAGTATAAAAAGGGAGGCAATTTTATACGCAGAAAAAAAACCCAGAAACAGAGCAGTGGCCACTGAAAATTTGATATGGATGAAGCAAATATACGTCGATGGCGTAAGCAAAATAGTATAATTTTTTTGCTTGTAAGTATTTAACAGTCTTTAATAATTCTTTTACATTCTTCTATAATGTGCATTCTTTTAAAGAAAAATCTTGCATAACAAATGCATTGGATGGCATGGTAGACGACACCGTGTGGGAAAATAGCGACGGCGGCACCAATTCCGAAGTCGGTTGTGACAACGCGAGTGACGAATCATTTTCGAAACATGATACTGGCGGTTAGAGTAATTATAGGTTCATGTATGTGTTTGAAAGTTTTTAATACTGGTAATATAAAATAATTCTTAAATTCTTATTATTTTTCATTAGAAATTTCTGAAGTATTGAATATCGATGAACCTTTTACACAATTTTTTATTTTTTCTCAAAAAATTGTAGATAATCGGGAGAATCTCTTAGAATCGATGACAACATTTTTTAACAAAACATTTTGAGAATTTGGGGTGCGAATCGATGGTGGCTTAGATTTGAGTAAATACGCTTATTAGAAATGATAAACTGCAAAATTGAATTTCCTTTAAGAAACATTACATTTCAGATTAAAAGAAAGTCAGATTGATTGAATATTAACGTCGCACTGTTCAGCTACACGAGGGCTTTTGGCGACGGACCACGTAATTTTGAACCATGGTCAAGTGACGTAAAAGAAAGTCAGACTAATGTAAAAGGAAAAGATAATTATAGAATAAAAATTAAATTATCTTTTCTTCTTAATTGCTGAATAAAATTATTTCTTATCAGATAGTTTTAACTAGTGAAAAAAAGAGCTGATCATTTTAAATATCACGCTTGCGCAGCAGATCCAAAAAATAATTAGTTCCTTTAAGGCTCCTTAATATGATATTCATAATTCGTATCGAATGAAACTATTATTTCGCGAATAAAGGTTCCAGCTGAATGAAAAAGGGAAAATAGTAAATTAAATGATTAAAATCGAATGGCTGTATATGAGCATTCAAGCATAATTAGATACAATAAGTATGCTTGTCACACAACAATACATTGTTCAAAAACTTTGCGTTTTCTCATAATGAACAAATACATTTTTATTTAAAGTTGTTAAACCATGAGTAATTTATTAAGGAAAACAATGGATACGACTTCAGACATTACAAAGAGCTAATAAAGCTCATTTATTTTTAATGTATTAATTACGTTTTGTTCAGAAACGTTAATTGGTTTGTATGATTTCGAAGTGAATGCAACTTAGCAACTGAAGCGTAAATCAAAATAAAGAGATATAAAAGAAATATCAATTCAATACCAATATAGCGTAATTTCTCGTTCTATTACCTCTTAAAGCATTTGTTTTTAGTGTATTACAATAGCATATCTCAAATCACTCTACTATGCTGATACTAAAACAATGCTACTGCGATTATAAAATATCATACAAACAAGGTTGATTTTATGTAATATTGATAAAATACAGTAACAAATTATATGAAAAGACAATGGTTTCTCGATACACACATTTTTTTTAATTTCGTTTTGACTTTTTTATTTAGAGAAAGACAGCGTAAAGTAAAAATATATTATTTTTCTTCATAATTGTCATCTTTTAAACTGTGTGTATGTTTTTAATAATAATAATTATTCCCTAAGTGAATTTGAAAAATTCAATATAATAGTTATTTTCAATATAGTAATTTTCTATTAATTCAATATAACAGCTTATAAAAAGAAAAATGTAGATGAAATTTAACTTTTTAAGGTTATACACTCGGTCTTTCTTTACTGTTTGCTTGGATCTAATATATAATTGACTAAAAAAAAAAAGATCAATGTCCATGAGAACATTAGAAATGTTCCTTTTATTAATCTGTGACAGTTCTACATATGGATAAAAGAAAAGAACAAAATGAAAAATAAAAAAATAAAGCTGTAAGTGCTAAATAAACTGTGTGAGTAGCCCTTAAAAACTACAACTAAGCAAACAAGTAAAACACGAAGCGCTTTCAGTTTGAATGAAAGTTATATACAAATGGATTGACTGATTACTTGTAAGCGCTACTCTGAAGCAACAGAAAAGCCCTCGAGTAGCTGAATAGTGCGACATTACTATTCACTCATTCACTCACTGTAGCAACAGGAGGGCTTTTACAAATAAATGTAACAAATGGATTTGCAATAAGAGTTTTTTTTCTTCTTTAGAAAGCCTATTATTATTATTATTATTATTTTAATAGAGAATATTATTAGAAAAAAAGTTAGTAACATAATAATAGTATATTTATATAGAATATTAGTAATATAATTAATAGAATATGTGTTTTGAAACAGTTATTATGTGCAATCCTCCTAAAAGTGGAATTGAGTATAATTATATAAAAATTTGCTGCGCTAATTTGATGTATACATACAGTTATAAGATAAAATTCAGTTAATTTAAGAATCAAAAGAAATCAAGGTTTACTGTGTGTAATAAACTGATTGTATGAAATGTGAAAAAGGGAATTAACTATTAAAGAAATGAGTTTATTAATGTTAATATCTTTAAGTAGAGAACAACAAAGTGCATTGTAACTCACAATTTCCAAAGTCACACCTGCATATTAAAATTATTTTGCAAATGTGGGTGGGTGGGTGGGGGGTAATTTCAATGTACTATAACCAATGTGTGCTCAGCGATCAAATAATTTGTAAATCGCATGGAAAATAAATTCTTGCAACATGTAGTGATGAAAATGAAAAGTTTTTAAAGTGTACTTCTTGCTTAACTTTTTAATAAAATTGCTTAAGCAAAAAGCGACATCTAAAGCAATAAGCGACATTTTTGCACACAAGTCTTAAAATAGCTGTTAGAAATTGTAAACATGTCATTGAAACTCATAATTATTTACTTAACAAAACGAATGGTCTCGTTGAGTGCTAAATTCAAACCATGTTAAAGAAATTCAAAATAATGAGTTATGAGATTGAAACAAATCAAAATGACTGGTGATTTTAGACTATTTTTTAAAGAATGCGTTTTCCTATAATCAGAAACAAATTTTAGTTTAATTGAGAAACTAGAATAAATTTTTCCAAGTAATATCAAGGCTTCATGCTACAATGGTTAATTGTTATTCTCCGTTTTTTCTTACGTTTCCTCTTTCCCAAAACAAAATGTTGATTTTATTTTGATTTGCAGAAACCCGAAGAAGAAAGAAGTCCGAACCACGTCCCTTTAAATAGACCGATCGTCATCTATCTTATAATAAAGCTCACCAACTCAAGAAAAAAATTGACGGTGACCTAATAATAAAGTTGAGATAAAAGTAGCTACAGCTTAAGGCATCTGACCTGCAATACTTGTCCATCTAAACCAGATACCGAAACTTCTTCCGTATTTAGAACGATTTCTTTTAGATTCGTTGGTGTGCTCGAATTTTCTCCCTTCTTTCTCACGACACTCTAATAGTAGATGCACTTTCCTCTTAGCCATCCTGCACATATAAGACAATGTAGGATGGGGAAACTATCTGATTTCATCACACCTCCATGAGAGTTAGGAAACAGATATTAATTTGTGAGAGCTGCTGGCACTCGGATCTAAATTTATAGCTGCGGGGGCTTCCGTCTAAAAATTTCCTAACTCAAGTAGCTTTCACTTTCACGAAGAATCATGTGATCAGACTTGTAATTGCTGCGGGGTCATGACACACTTGAAATAGCTAGATTTATTTTTTCACCATTTCATTGAAAAGAATCTATAATTTGCTTTGAGGGTTACCTTGGATATCTGTTGCTGTGATTTTTCCTTTTTTGTTTCTCTTTGAAATTAGGACAATAGTTGTATGTAGAAAAGTTTTTTTTTTAACCTGTACTGTTAAAAGAAATAGAGGAAAATCTATCTTGATTATGTAATTGCATTTCAGCGCTTGTACTTAGAAATGTTGGGGGTTTTTACTATGTTTACAGAAGGTAGTAGTGGAAGAGGTGTACCTTAATTGAAGTTACATTAAGGTATCCGACTACGTTCGGAACCGTGATTTTGCAAAAGCGTGTAAATGGATAATATTTATGATATTTAGTGTCACTTAGATTAGAATACATGTATAAAATTGTTTTAAGGACATTATGACAAAAAAAATTAATTAAATACACTATTTTGGCAAAAAATTAACTTAGAATAACCTTTTTTCCAAATGTTCTCTTTTTGTAAAAAATACTTCTATTGTATTAATATTTTGTCTGTATTCAACTCAGACCTCTCTACAGAGACTCAACTAGAATTTTTGAAACGCGTAACTCGGAAGTCGGTTTATCCATGTTTTACGACAACAGAAGGGACAAATTTTAAGAAAATACGCCAATAACTATTTCAAATGGTTGTAACTCTGAAAATAATATGAATTTTTCAAAAATCATAGTTGAGACTCTGTACAGAGGTCTGAGCTATATACAGGCAAAATATTAATACAATAGAAGCATTTTTTACAAAAGGAGAACATTTGGAAAAAGGTTATTCTAAGTTAATTTTTTGCCAAAATAGTGTATTTAAATCTTTTTTTGTGGTAATGTCCTTAAAACAATTTTATACATGCATTCTAATCTAAGTGACACTAAATATCATGAAAATTATACATTTATGCGTTTTTTTAAAATCATGGTTCTGAACGTAGTCGGATACCTTAAAACACTGGAATTAATGGACCTAATGACATTCTTCTAGCATAACGTATGGTTAAAATCAGCAGTGTAGTCAAAGGGATGTGTAAAAGAGAGAGACACTAGTTGCCTTTGAATTCTTATCCTTGCATACAATAAACGAGCATCATCTGGTGAACAATGTGTTAAACTTTTTAATACTTTAGCATTTTTTGTGCTCCAAAAAGTATTTTTTTTTCATATATTTTCAATCATCTTGTAAATATTTAAGCTTTTTTCTATTCTTATTTCTCTTTTTTCTATATATCTGTGTGTGTAAGTTTCATTTATCTACATTGGTTACTATGAACATATCCCATGAAATAATGATATTATAAAACACACATATAATAAATTTGCTTTAATATAAATCATTATTGATTATCTGTAATTAAATCATGCAAAAATATACAGTATTTATAGTTAGTGTTAATAATGAATTGAACTGGGATACCCCAAATGATTTTCTGTTGAAAATATCTTATATCTTTAATGATGGAAAATAGAAATAAAAATTTTAATCTAATATCCATATTAAAATTTCCACATAAAAGTATCCAACTCCTGATTTAAAATGAGTTTCGAAATGTTCGCTCAATTTTGTACATTAAATTTGTTAATTTATTTTAGAGGTTCTGTTTATAGTCTTATTATTGATTAAATAAGTTATTAAACAGTGAATAATGATATATTAAGTTGATAAGAATATTTATGTAAATGTTCATTTAATGCATCCTAAATACGTAAGTTACTTTTTGCAATAAGACAGCAATGATACAAAAAAGACGCAGTAATAAGAAAAGAAAATATTTAAAAGTATCAGTCATAATGGATTAACCAAATCTGAAATAACCATTTCTGATTGGGCAGTTGGATATTTAGTCAATCTATATGCGTTAATTGAAGCTAAAACGCATAAAAATTAATACGGATGGCATCACGATACCTTTTTCGCATTTCATGTCCTCTGATGGGTAGTTAAAAACAGTTTTTCTCGATGTAAATCTACAAATTGTATTTTGATTACTATAAATAAAATTTCTGATATTTGAAAAAAATTTCGACATGTCTTAAGTATACTTTTCTCTCATCTGAATGAATTAAGCAATTGTACAATTAAAAAAAGGTTTTATTTAGGTTTTTGGAAACCTTTAATATGTGGATAGAGGCTCTATCCACTGCCCACCTAGAACAGAAAAATGACCTAGAAATTTTCCCTTTTCGTGTACTCGAGAGAGAGCATTTAGAACCACGTGAGAATGTTGGGGGTGGGAAATATAAACAAATTTTGTTCATAATATGTGGTGCAAGATTCTCGGGTTCGAAAATCTTTCATCACAACTTTCCTTCTCGGAGAAAACGTTTGCATATTATTAAGTTCCACAGTAAATAGCTCATCAAAATTGGGAAATAACTAATTTAAATTCTCAAAAATATTACTTTATTTCTAACTTTTCATACTAAAATTAAATAAAATATAAAATGTGGATATATACCAAGTTCAATGTATATTCTAAGTATTCTATATATTTTCTATGTAAGTATTCTATGTTGTACAATTATTTATTATTTGATTACACTTACACTTTTTATTCAATTGTTATTGAAATAGTTATTACATCAATGTTAATTTTTCATAAAAATTTTATTGAAATATGATTTATTATTTCTGTCCTGAAAAGTAAGTTAAATGTCCTAAATGCGCAGTGGCTATAACGTCTAGCGACCACGCAGGAAAAAAACCCACGATTAGATAATTTTTTTTGTGATTAAATAATGTTTATAGAGGATGAGAACATTACATTTATCAAGAACTTTATCACAGAAAATTATATTTTATCTGTGTGCCCGTTAAAGGGATAAGTGTCCGGCCTTATATAAATTTTCTCGTACACAGCAATGTTTCTAGGACTCAATTTTTCAAAGTGCAATTTTTTTTCCGCGTTCGAGAGTATCAATCGCTACTTTCTACCCTTTGAATGAGATACTGTTATACATGTTTGTCGGATTTATGATTTCTCTCAAGAGATAAGTGAACGATTTGAGTAAAGAAACTGCATCCAATTTCTTTAAAACTTGGGGATTTTCAAAGAAAAACAATTTGTAAGATTTATCAGGTGTTTGGAGATGATGCTATTTTTATAACACAAATGTAGGAGTGGTTCAACTGATTTAAAAAGGGCCACACATCAATTGCGAGTGACCAGAATTCTGGAGTTCACAAAACGCTCTCGGGATG
>BMAV01000863.1:2210-13767 GCA_019973955.1 Trichonephila inaurata madagascariensis | reverse complement strand
GTGTGTGTGTGTGTGTGTGTGTGTGTGTGTTGAGTTCATAAAGAAACCCAGTGATTGGCAGACATGTGCGGCGCCTTCGCTCAAGCAATCTTCAGCGGATGGTTTGGTTTCTAACAGATGTATCCTTTGTCATTTAAGCAGTTGCTGTTATCCAATAGCAAAAATTGATAACATTAAAAATTTGTTCCCATTAAATGTGACATAGGTTGTTGCTTTTACCCATGAAAAAAAGCATTGACGTGTACTGGAAAGCTCTGATAATTCTATTTCTCCGGATTGACTTATCGTAAGCCTGGAGTGATTCACTGACAATTAACCTAAGGAAAATATCAAAGACATAATTTTTTATTGCTATTATTGCATGTAGGAGTGGCATGCATGTGGTAGTTAGGAGATGGGGTGCCAGCTCAGGTGTTGTTCACGTCACTTGACCATGGTTCAAAATTATGTTGTCAAATCGCCAAAAGCCCTCGTGTAACTGAACAGTACGACGTTAGTATTCACTTACTCACTCACTCACTAACAATTCAAAATTAGGAATTTTTTTCCATAACTAGCCTTGACCTTTAACAACCCTTGGTGTCCTATTTTCGCTCTTTGTCAGATGAATTCTATTACATGAAAAAAAACATGCCTACCAATTTTCAAGCAAGTAGGCCTAATAGTTTAAAAACGGAAATAATTATCTATAAGGCACCTACTTTAAGGTCCCGCAACACCACTTGGGTCGATTTTTGCAAAACCCATTTTGTAGTGGATATCTACTAAATGAAAGGAATCTGCTTACCTAATTTCAAGACTAATAGCTTAAAAATAGAAATAATTATCTATAACACCCCTTAAAACCACTTAAGGTCGCTTTTGGTAAGAAAACATTTTGTAAAGAATATCTACTCCAAAAAAGGAATCCGCTTACCAAATTTCAAGACTGTACGTCTAATAGTTAAAAAATGGAGATAATTATGTGTAACGCCAATTAGGCCCCGCAATGCCCCTTGGGGGTCGATTTTCATAAAACCCATGTGGTAGTGTATCTCTACTCCTTGAAAATAATCCGCTTACCGAATTACAAGACTCTATGTCTAGTAGTTTAAAAATGGAGATAATTATATGAAAGGCCCCATAAGCCCCCGCAAAGCCCTTTGGTGGGCGACTTTCGTAAAAACCATTTTGTAGTATATAGATATCTACTCCATGAAACTAATCTGCTTATCAAATTTCAAATCTGTACATCTAATAGTTTAAAAATGGAAATAATTATATGCAAAGCCCCTTAAATCCCCTTAACGCCCCTTGAGATTTGATTTTCGTGAAATCCATTCTTAGGAAATTTCTACTCCATGAAAGGAACTTGCCTACCAAATTTCAAGTTTGTAGGATTAATAGTTCCAGAAATATCGTGAGGATTCAGTGAGTCAGTGAGTGAGTAGCTTTTCTCCTTTATGTATAGAAAGATTTCATCCAAGATTTAGACGGATAAAGCTATTCTTGTCAATATTGAAAAGAGAGAGAATTTCGATACAAGCAAATAAAAAATAGAAATAACTTATAAATATTCTGAATTTGAAATGAATGTTTTTAAACGCAAATATTTTTAAGAGGGAAAAGTAGTTTTCCTTTTTATAAAATGAATGGATAAAAGTAATACTTAATATCCTAAGACTATAAGAGTAACTTGATAGCATACTTTTAAAAAACATTATTGTTTCAAAGTAGAAACAGTTGGTATCCTTGAATTTGTAATCATAAAGCTTTACAGAAGTTAATGCGACAGTATTAATTTACAAATAGTTTAACACATACTTTAAACTAAAAGGAATTTTATATTTTTTATCAATGTTAAGAAAATCAATAGATCATCATTGAATTGTCCTTTAATCAATCAATATTATAATACAAGTTTTTAAGAAGGGTTATGGAGAATTTCATTTTATTTAGTCTTAGACACACATGTATTTTTTGTCCTTTAGAATGGTGCAATAATATTTAAAATGTAGACATGCTCTTTTTGACCCAGAAAGGTACGATGATATTTAAAATATAAACATGCCTTTTTATGTCTTAGAATGGTACAATAATATTTTAATAAACAAATATTTAACTTATATTCTTAATCAAGAGTGAAATCAAAGCAAACTTAATTGTTTTCCTAATCAGTGTTTAGAGAGGTATTAAATGTTATTAGTTTATTAAAATTCAGTGATACAAACAACACTCACGATTGTACAGTTATACAAAACTGTTGTACAATTATACGAAATAATGGATAAAAATAAAAACTTAATGCGTGAATAAATGAAGGAATAAAAAAGAAAATCAAAATGCACTTTTTCAAAAGATATTGGTTGATGAAATAATAATTTTCAAAACTCAAAATAGTGTCATTTTTTTCCTTTTATTTAATTGAATTAAAAAAATTTGAAATTAAAAGAACTGAAAATAAACAATGCATATATTCACTGAATAATGCACTATTTTAGAACATGAAAATACATTTAGCTATGAGATAAGTTAACTTTTGTACACAAAAGGATCTCGTATACTTTAAAATTACAAAAATGAAATAAAAATACTGGATCCATTTTTCTGTAATGCAGTAGATTTGATATCTCTTTTCTCAATTCGTATACTTACCTCTTTTAACCCCTTTTAAATCAAATGATTAAGAATAATGCTTTTGAATTGATTTTGAATTGAAATAGAAACGAAATATTATTCTAAAACTGAATTTGTTTATTCATATATTTCTCCTTCAGTTCATTGTCTCATGTTATGCTAGAATTAATGATTCATATTCAATTATATGATGAATTACAGTTCGTCATTGAAACAACTGTTTGATAATCAATTCCAAAGCAGGGTAAGAATTGAATTTCGAATAACTAAACAACTGGAGGCTAGCAAAGAAAGAGTGATTGATCTTTCCTAATCAATAATATTTTAGTATGGCACTCTGATCGGATAGATCTGAAGATATTCATACATCTTTCTTTTCTGAATAAGTCGAGTGCGTTACACGTCTATAGATTTGTGTTCAAGTTTCAAAGTTAATGTGCAGGATAACTAATTGAAACTACTAAGTAATTAATACTTGTTATTATTTATACTTAACGTTTTCTTGCAAAATTATTAATGCGTTTCTAATTTAAACGTAGGTGGTTCCTCATGTATTAAGATTATTATATGATTCCTTAATTTGCTTTTTATGAACTATTTCCAAAAATTGAATCTCAGTCATTCGTATATTATGTTTTTGATCACTGATTGGCCCAAAATAAAAACTCGACATAGTTACAACTGCATTAAAAGAAAATGATGGATATAATCAATTCAAACCACACATTCTGATTACTAATATATTAATAACCAAGATTTTTTTTAAGATTTTATATATATATATATAATTCTTGTTATCAACAAATAAACTCATTATAAACAATATCTACTTTTAACTTTATCATTAAATTCATTTTACAATCGTTAATGCATATAAACTCAAACTCAGTAGCGTAACAGCCTATGAGGACTGGGGCCTATTGTGCTCATCTCAGTATACGTGAAAATTGGGCGCTGAGGTGCATGAGCAAATGTCTCGATCAGGTGGTCAGTCTGAAGCGAAACCCTCAATGTCTTAGTCTCCAAGAAAGATTGGTACTCATTTTATCGAAACACAGAAGGGATGAGTCGATCTTGCCCCATCCGAGTATAGAACCCTGAACCTGTGGTGTGGAAGCGCGATACGCTACTCATTAATGTATATAGTCAGCAAGGAATTATCTTAGTTTATTTGTAGAGTTTTGAATAAGAATTCCCATTTCTTGCAAACATTATGTAATTATGTTTGTATTCGTTCATGTTTGTAATTCATAAAATGTATTCATTTACGATATATCATCAAATATGTGAAATAGAAAAAAAATTAGTTTCAATATTTGAATGTTAACTCTCTCTTACACACTAATTACGGTTAGTTATTTCAATAGGTTCGAGAGAATTTCAGTTATTACAATTAAAAGGGAAAATGTGATATTTAAATTTTCCTAGACACCCATTCATTATAAGGTAATTAATTTCTAATATTTACACATAGTGTAAGACATCTCTGCAGATTAACAGCAATAATTTTTTGGACAGAGAAATTCTTAATTAATCGGTTTTTTTTATAAAAATAATTAAATACATATTTTTTCATATTAACCCCTTAACTACCGATTAAAAGTAACGTGATTCACTCCCCAGTGCCACCAGTGCGCATATACGGTGTATTGCAGAGAAAAAGAATGGCACAAAAAGGCAAATTTTTCTCTGAAATAAGCAAATCCTTTGCAAACACTGTAAAGGTCGATTTGTTGCATTCCAAAATCTTGGGATTTGTTTTACTAATAGCAGCACAAGGAAAAGAATCGAAATATATCGAAGGACTTATATATATCTCTAACTCATTCAATGTATCAGTTGAGCAAGACGGATATATACGCCAGCAGCACTAAAAAGGTCCAAATATCATACTTATAAGAATATTGAAGGATTTTAAAATGTTTTAAAGAATAGATGAATAACTATTTGTTAATCAAATGTTTTGAAAACTGGACGAAACTGGTTAAAAGGAATTATATGTATATCCTTTTAAAATAACTTTTGTTGAAATGTGAATTTATAAGCATACAATTTTGTTACTGTCATATTGAAATAATATTCACAGTTTAATGAGGAATAATGATATTTAAATTAAATTATTTAAGACTTTTTTATGTCTGTATTTAGAGACTTATTTGATGAGTATAAAAGGCAATCGCTATGAAAATATTTAGAAACTAACAGAAGTTTACTATATAATTTAATATTTCCTGTATCTTAAAATATTTTTCAATAACTGAAAATTTTTGGCAAGAAATAAATAGTCAAATTAAAGCAGGAAAAATAAATATTCGTTATATAAATAAACTAATCATGTCAATATACAAAAGAAAGTATAAAAAATAATATATTTCTAAATAGTTCTGAAATACGGATTGCTACTATATACCGATTATTGAATACTAAAACACAAGCACGAGCTCACACATTTAAAAAATACTGAATTACTAAGACTTATCTAACTACGCGAAATACAAATTTGTTATTATTTTTAAAAACAAGCAAGATTGTAATATATTATATACTCACAATTTATTTTAAAATAAAAGAAAACAGACGACTTTTTAGAAAATTTTTACTTGTCGCATATAGAAAATGTAATATTCCTTTTCATTTTTACATGGCGTTATTATTAGAACTTCTGTTCAAACTTTTAGTAACTTGTTTCCTGTAAGGAAACAATTAAAACTAGATTCCAATTAATCTTTTTAATGAGTGGTCTAAGAACCTGAATATATCAGAACCATTAAAAATAAACTGACAAAGTATAATTAACTGTTTTATTTAGAAATATATCATTTGTAGCACACATCATTACGTAAATGTTAGAAACTATCTTTATTCGTACAGACCTCTTCATAAAATTAAAGGAAATTAGAAGTGCGTAATTATTAGTAATGAGGCTATTTTAGCACCATTATATTGCTAATTAAGATGAAAGATTTATTTAAGAAAGATGTATCATTTTTATCAAAAAATTACTTCACTTCCATTTAAAAAAAGAAAAGGCATCTATAATTTCTAAAATGTGTCTATATTTTAAATGCTTAAATATACTCTCATTAGTATTTACTATTAACACCTATTGTTTCAGTTCAACTTGGTATACATAGTTAACAAAGTAAATTAATTTTGGTTCATTAAAAATACATACTTTTCTACCTATTCTATTGCTAAAAATTGCAACCCAGGTCTCAAACATCGAAACTTATCTGATACATAACTCTTCTTCAAAATTTAACTATTTTTACATTGTTCCAGGAACTATCCCTAAACAAAGTCTTTACATGTATTGAATTTTTAACACATCAATAAATTTATTACTTCATAAAATATCCTTTTTCTTATCAATCAGATGTTTATTTTATTTATTCAGGAAATGTATTTCACTTATTAGTTATCTATAATACGCAGTCCACTTAAGTTGCTTCATATATATATATATATATATATATATGCTATTTATAATTTAATTACTTGTCGTCCTATGCAACTGCTCGTGTCAAGTCTAACCCTGGTCAACTGGATATATCGGACTCAAGCTTCTTTTTAAGACACCAATGACTACCAATTGTCACTTCGCTAATCACACTTCAATAGAAGCCTAATGATTAACCCGCGGTCACTCGAGCCTGTTTTTGCTACCGTCGTTACTCGCGGGGTGTAGAGAACACCCCAAACTTGTAACACGTGTATTTAATTATGAACATAAAATTAAGTCATTATGATACATATTTATAAAGTACAAGATGTTTTTTGTATTATACAAATAAAATTATTAAGAGGACGCAGTACGATTCAATTGACCAAAATCGGTCAAAAAATCAAATTGAATTTTTTTAGTCTAAATTATTCTTTATATACTTTTCTATAACCTCCCAAAATTTGAAAGCTCTAAACTTAAGAAACTCAGAATTATGAAAGCTTTTACGTTCGTTTTTATTCACATCCCTATGGCAAATCAAAACTTCAAACTGACTTATCTCAGAAAGATAAAATAACTAGTTTGTCTTCATTTAAAATGCTAAGGCTTTTTTTCTATTATGCCTAAGCTTTGAATTTTTTTTTACCTATTGCCAATAGTACACGTAAGAAAAGTTGGTATGCATTTTTGAATCAAAGCAATACTTATTTTTTTACAAATAATTGAACTCAAAATTTATACATTTTTTAAAGAATTTTCAATAAGCATTCATAAAAAGAGGTATTGTACAAATACCAATCATGTTATCGCAAAACCCATATCAACTTTTGTTATACATAGTTCAACGTAATTGTAAATCAAATTTCATGCATGTACGTAAATTTTTGTAGGAGTAGCATTTTAAAATCACAAATTTTAAGTTTTTTCGTTGAAAAATTATCTGACCAACTTTTTATGAAATTTTGAGCACAAAAGCTGTTTTACGTAGTATACACACATAGGAGGCAATCAAAAAAATTTTAAAAATCCTTAAATTAAAAATTTTTGCGTAAATCGTACCATGTCCCCTTAAATTATTTGCATACAAATGAGACTAACATTAATTTAAACTAAACATACAAAATTTTCATTTTAAAACACATAATTTTATATTTTTTCATAAGCCAGTATATAAAACTTATATACCTGTAATAAATATACTTTATACTTAATGAGATAATGATTGTAGAAAGTATAGAAAAATATAATATTTTAATCATTTTCCTAACATTCGTTGTAGACTGTATACATATGCTCAACTTCTCGCGGGA
This sequence comes from Trichonephila inaurata madagascariensis, assembly GCA_019973955.1. Taxonomy (NCBI): domain Eukaryota; kingdom Metazoa; phylum Arthropoda; class Arachnida; order Araneae; family Nephilidae; genus Trichonephila; species Trichonephila inaurata. The sequence continues at coordinate 6,396 of BMAV01000863.1, read as the reverse complement.
GTTCTCAGCCCCCCAGATAAACTTTTGAAGGTCATTACATTCCAATCATTCGAGAAAGAAGGATTTCATCAGGCCTGAAGGTTCAATGACCTAAAATGTGCAGCTACAGAAAAAAGTGTGGTTCTGCGCATTCTTTTTAGAATCCTGGGAGGATTTTCTTGTTGATGGGGTGTACAGAACACCCCGCGCGAGTGATCGCGGGTTAAATTCATGTTTCACTTTGACTTTTTCCTATTGTGAAGAAAATAACTAACTAACCTGTTTTACAAGATTTACGCTAATTATAGCAGGAAGTTTTTAACATAATTATTATGAATCGTAACTAAAAAATTAAATAAGAAATAATTCAATCACAAATATTTCAAAGAAAAATATTACCATAAAGAATTCTTAAATTTATTATTTTTTATAAGCCTCTTAGAAAATAATTTCATTTAGTACGTACAAATTTGATTACCAAATGCATGAAGAAACCCTACGGTGCTCACAAACCTATTCGTAATCTCAGAAGATTAAGAAGACATTTTGGTACGTAAATTACATCCCTAACATAAATCACAAGGAATTTAACACTTTTAAAAATCCCTTTGATTTAAAACAGTCATCCTATAAAGGAAGTTAAGTTTATTAAATTACCCGGATTAATCCATCTTAAGATATTTTCTCCACTCGTTACATCTCGCCAGTACTAATGGTGCTGGTAAAAGCAGAAATGCTGTAAACAGACATCTGTAATGTACTTTTTTGTTCACTAATTTACTATATTTTTAAGCAATGATTTTAAATGATCCCATGCTGTTCAAACTGGTTAATTTCCTAATAACACGAAATACATGCATTAGTTAAACTGCATTAAGTAAAAAGCAATTAAATAGAAAATAAAATTTAATATATTCTTTATTTGAACGTCTAAATTAGGTTCCACCGAAAATTTTATACCATATATAACTTCCTCATATCTAGAGTGTTGGTATAGTTTTTCATAAATCAATTTTTAATGTTTAAATGTTTGATAAATTTGACTGAAAATCGTTATGGTATTTTAAGAAAAGTTTATAAGTTCTTCCAACCCTTCCAGTTCTAAAATCTCACAATCTAATACAATATTTCTAAAAACGTTACTAATAATTAATTTCCCTATTTAAAAAAATCTCGTATTAAACATTAAACATAAGTACATGTTTTACATTATTCCAAAATAGTTTATAATGTATATCGTATAAGTAATTCAGTGAAATTGAGAAATTTTGGTTTAATAAATGTATACATGGTATTTACATAGACAGAAAAGTTTGGAATACATCGAAATATTTTTCTGAATATATCTGTATTCTATTTAATTAAATACCTATAAAAACACCAAGTTAAATAATCTGAGTTACGAAACGTCAACAATATTTAATTATAAATCAGAAGATATTTGTTTTATCTTTTTAACATTGAATATATGGTTTTATTGCTCAATCTTTGAGTAAATCAAATTTATCTTTTGATTAAAAAGTAAAAATTAAGTTAATAATTTTCTTTCACGTGCATATAAGGGTGGAGTGAGACAAGGAAATAATTCTATTTCAAAATTGACTTTGACAGTGGAGTGTGAAAAATTTTAGATAGGTTAGTAAGGGATTTTTTTTTTCAATTGAAATCCATTTATATCTCTTCCGGTATTCCAAGTGCTACAAAAAATCTTTAAAAAAGCATACTTTTAAATTAAAACTAATAAAGTTTTACTTTTAAAATTATATTTGTCTTAGGGTAGAAAATTTGTGTGATGAGTGTAATATTTTACCTCATTTTCGGTGCTCCAGTGACACCCCTCCCCCTAAAAAAATGTTAACAAATCTCATGTTTATGAAATTGTTCTAAAATTATAAATTAAATAAGATGTTTTTAAGTTTGGCCACGTATTTTTTCAGGTATTAAAAAATATAAAATTGTAAATAATAAACCTTTAAAATATATTACTGGAAAAATACAATTGAAATTAAAAAATTAATGAATTAGTAAGTTTATAATAAGGGAACTTACATAATATATTATATTCTATTAGCAAGAAAATTTGAATTTACCTAAGAGTTGTATTTCTTTTTGTATTGAAACGTTTTATATGACCTTTGATTGGATCCTATTCAATATGAAGCCATATCTCTTCTCTTCATCATATACACTTTCCGACGAATCAGACACTGGGCGAATGCTTTTTTCAATAGCATAGCTATTTAAAGTTACTCTAGCCCCTTTTCTTTAGTATTTTATTTATTTATTTTAAGTTCGCGCTTGGCTTCTTGACCATTTGACGCCGAGCCTGCCAGTACCGACTGACGATGTCGTCAGTTGGGTATTCATCGAGTCCAATGCATTGGAGCAGATGATCGCCATCCATTCTGGCATGGCCGCAGAGTGGGCGGGCTCGCTAGCAGTTTGACCAAGCCAGTGCAGGTATTCTCCCAAAAAGTCATTTTCAGTAGTTAGGCGAAAGCCGTCAACTGCCTCGGCTCTCTCCAGGTGCCTTGGAATTGGGTGAGTGAGTGAGTGAATATTAACGTCGCACTGTTTAACTACACGAGGGTTTTTGTCGACGGACCACGTAAATTTGAATCATGGTCAAGTGACGTGGACGACACCTGAGCTGGCACCCCCTCTCCTAGCTACCACACCCCACCCCACCAACGGGAGGACGTTTCAGCTCTCGACAGATTTAGCGTGCATCGCTGCCCTACACGGCAGGTCTTTAGTGGTACTGGGCTCGAACTCGTGACAAAGCCAGCCACGATCCGATACCTATACCATTCGGCTACCGCGGCCCGCCTTAGAATTAAACCCACAGTGGCTAGAGTTTCCCATGGCTTTCCATGGCTCTTGGCATTTTGGCTATTCTAGAGTATGATGTTCATTCCTTGAGATCTTTGGGTAGTATTTTGTGCCCTTTATACTTTGCACATTTACGTGTTTTCTTCTTCTACAATATTATTAAAATACAGAGAGACTCCGTTAATTTATTCGACTCTGTAACTACATTTCGACCTTACGAATTTTTTTGGAAATCTATTACATGTGAAGTCTTTCCGCGAAAAATTCCGATGTTTTTTTAAAACAGCTCTGAGAATTGTAACAGTTTCTCTATCTGAAATTCCGCGTGTCTATTACTTTCAGGTGCTAAGGTAAGAAAACTTAAATACAGTTGAACCTGTTTTTGTGCGGTAGATAGGGGCCGCAAAAAAATAAACGCACAAAAAAAAAATATTCAAATATTTCATAAATTCTTACATAAACTAATTCGTGGAAATACTACAGAAAACTTTTTTTATGTGGTGGTTAGGGACAGAATAAAAAAGTCGCATTTATAATATTTTTCAATTATTTACGAAATTTACGTAAAAGTACTTCCATAACCAAATAAATAATTAAATATTGCGCATGGAAACATTTTAAAACCATATAGTTTCTCATCGTATACAAGGATAAGTTTTCAAAATGCACATACATAATTCATTGCTACTCATCGTAATCCAAAGCCCTGTAATGAATAAGTTCAAAATCGCTTTCATCACTTGAAGGTACAATTTCAATTGATTTATTTTTTGGTAACATAAAGTAAGAGATAAGTTTTTGTGACGAACGTTGAGTGGCCAGTTGCTTGTAAACGTCACGATAACCAGATATACATGATTGAAGCCATTTTTGGAATTTTATACTCCTTTCTTAATTGGTATCTATTTGAAGAAAATGCTTTTCCAATTTGTTGGAAAGCTGGATCCCTGCATATTTTTATCCACTCTCAAACAATCCGGTTCTTCTTGTCCGTGTTCTTAATCTATCAAATCATTCGTAATGGCACTGCCATTAAAAGTTTCGTCTTCAATCAAGCGCGGGCTACTGGAGCGTTGAGAGAAAGCAAGTGAATGCGCATTGTCGGGAGACTGTTTACAACAAATGAACAGAGCATCTTGAAGTGTCTACATTTCAGTGGCGTAAAGTACACCCTGCATCACGGGGGGAGGGGAAAGGACTCTAGAAGCCCAAGGCATGACTTACGCTAAATGCGTATTTGCCCAATTTATAAAATATTAAGGGCGAAACTTGGTTTTCAGGGGGAAGAGGGGGGGCTAACATTCTCCGTTAAGCCACTGGTAAACAGATAGAAATCATTACAGTGGAAGCCAAAGCCATTGAGTCTTGTCATGGA
>BMAV01000862.1:0-26549 GCA_019973955.1 Trichonephila inaurata madagascariensis | reverse complement strand
TCGTTATTTCTTCACAATGAAAGTAGTTAGAAGATAAAAAAAAAAAATTAAAAAATTTTTGATTCATTCCAAGTATAAGTAACAGAATAATCACTTACTAAGTGGAATTAAACCAAATTATGCACTGACATAAACTTTAAAGTTTTTAAAAATGGCAGAATTTATTAATTTAGAGTACAATGCTGAATTTTGAAAACATGAATTTGTAAAAGATAAATTATGTTTGACAGGATTTGTGCTTAGATACATTATTATTATTTTTTTTATGTAAATAGCTTTTTTGTAATAGTCATTAGCTCAGACAAATTAACAGCTTTTTCAACTTCAGGAGCCCAAATAGGCACTCCATCATAAAATAAACGTAATAGTTAAAATCTTAAGATACTCCTTTGTTTTGTGGAGTGGAATGAGACAAGAAAGGGAAATTTTCCCTTTACCTATTAAAAAATTCACAAATAGGTTACACTCATGATTCACCTGAGTAGGTTCAAAGAATTTTTAAAGGGTTCCAGGTTGGAAAGCCCACCATTTTGTATCTTTTACCCTTTTTGACGATTTTGGGGAAAAACTAAAAATAATTGTAATTAAAATTAGCTTTAATTATAAATTAATTTATAAAAATACTTAATTTTTTACGTACTTATCATAAGATTATGACATCGAAAAATCAAGGCCTTTGGGGATATCCGGACCCCAGGACTCCCCCTGTGTGTGCCGCTGCTCACCTGTAAGTTTAGTAATGGTTTCACCAGTGGCCTCAAAGGAGGGTCCGGGTCCAAGGACCCCAAAGCCCTTGATATTTTTCCAAATTTTTATATAATTCTAATTTTATAGTACGTAAAATTATAAGTATTTTTTAAGATTAAATTAATTAAGGCTATATTTATTCAATAATTAGTTTTTACTATTTTTCTCGAAAATCGAAAAAACGAAAGGAAACATGATACAAAAATGGGGAAAATTTTGACCCAAAATCCCCTTGAAAATATTTGTGGCGTTTCTGGTTTACACTTTTTCCATCAAAATTCTCTGCTACAAGAATGTCTTTTCTGTTCCTGCCAAAATGGATATGTCATTTTGTGACGGGTCTATTCATGTTCTTTTAAAGACTAATCCTCTTCGGAAATATTGGGTCTTTAAAGATTATTATATTATAAAGCTTTCTCCCGAAGAAGAAGACGTGACCATGCAAATTAAGACTTCTATATAAAGTTATAACTTTCAGGTTAGAGGAGGGACAGGTAGATTGCTAACGGGAGCAGTTATTAATTAAACTTGAATTGAGGCTTAGATATTTAGTAACTGATAATTGTAATATTTATGTTGACTATCTGTCATGAATTAAGCTAGATTAGGTAGTTAAGAGGTAAAAGCCATGGAATAGACGTCACACATCTCACGTACCTCGTTAATTGCTCACCATACTTGATAATTGGGTTCTTTTCTTAACTTTGATTAGTTGAATTTGTATTGTTGTTGGTACTGTAAATAAATTATTTTGAATATGACTAATCTTTGTTCCGTCTCTCCCACACATTTAAACGCGTCGAGCAGACCAAAAATTTCAATTACAATTAAAAAATTCAATTTTACAATTTCAAAAAAAAAACTAATTTTTTTCTAAAACAAACTAATAAAAACAAATTTATATCCTTTGAAATAATTTGTTGATTCCGGTTTTTTTTTTCATTAAATGCGGGGGCTTTTGTTCATTTTAATCGAATAATGGGAAAATGCGTTAAATAGAGTGTGACGGGCTCATCGCGATTTCAACTAATGCCCTATTGGGTTTCTTTGGGGCCAGAATGGCAATTTTTCCACCAAATCCAGAAGAAAAACGTGAGAGTGCGAATTAGGAATCATAAATAGTTGAAGTTTAGCGTACGTGAGGTGGCTATGAGAAGTGAATATACGAGGTCTATGTGTGCAAACTCCCAAGTTAAAGTGAGACTAAATTCCGAGTTCAAGATTTAATCTATCCGTACCTGTGCGATCAAGTCAAAGATGGATACCATTCCACAAAAATAAAAGCCACTTTAATTAGAATCAAGCGAATTGCTGTTTACCCAAGATATAGCGGTAAGACTGTTAAATTAAATTATTAAGAACTGTGTAGTTACTGAGATTAGAAATAGTCGGTAGAGTTAGATACAGTGGTCAGTTACGTGATTATTTGGTATACGAATTGTGTACCTTTCACTCCAGATTCACTTGAATTGAATATCATTATTATTATTGTATATTGTTTAAGTTAAGATCTTAAAGAAATTAAGATAAACGATATGGCTTCTTCTTCGTTCCTTCCCACGGATTTAGGTCGCAAGGACAATGTAGAAGTAGGGCACCCCCGACCAGGTGCCTTACAAGAGTTTCGGTTAAATGAGGTCCGAATGTTTATTGTTTCACAAATTTTGTTTGCTTCTCTCTCTTACGCTCTTCGTTTGCAGTTAAATGATAATACTAAGCCTTGAGAAATAAATACAAATAATATTTTATCGCATGTTATAAATAAAATATTAATGATATTGTATGTATGTTACAAAATCTTAAGTCAGAAGTCTTATTGGCCAAAAGTGTCACAAATTATATTGAAATTATTCATATATATACCCGAAGAGGTTATCATTAATTATTAAACAGTGCACACCATTCACCAGAAATCGCGGGGCTGCGGTAGCCCAGTGGTTAAGGTATCGGATCACGGCAGGCATGTCATGAGTTCGAGACCGGTAACAATAAAGGCCCACTGTTAGGGGAACGATGCACATTAAATATGTCGAGATCTCAAACGTCCTCCCGTTGGTGTGATGTGGTAGTTAGAAGAGGGGGTGCCAGCTCAGATATCGCCCTCGTCACTTGATCATGGTACAAAATTACGGGGTCTGTCGCGAAAATCCTTCGTGTAGCTGAACAGTGTGACGTTAATATTCACACACTCGCTCCCCAGAATTCCATGCTATTTCTCTATTAAAATTTAAGTATAAATACGTTAAGAAACATGATTTAAAAGCTCATAAATGGAAATTTCATGATTTAGTGTCACATAGATTAGAATACTAATAAGGCAAAATGTTTAGGACATAATGAAAAAAGTATTTAAATACAATATATTTGGGCAAAAAAATTTTAATACGACCTTTTCCAAATGAGCTCCTTTGTAAAAAATACTTCTATTGTAATAATATTTTTGCCTGTATATAGCTCAGATCTCTGAAGGAGGTCACTATGGATTTTGAAAATTCAATTATTTTCAGAATTACAACTCATTTGAAATAATCATCGCGTATTTCTTAAAATTTCCCTTCTGTTCGTAAACATGGATAAACGATTCCGAGTTATGCATTTCAAAATGGTAATCTTGAGTGTCAAAACTAGTTAGCAGCAAATATTAATACAATGAAACATTTTCAGAGAACATTTGGAAAAAGATTATTCCTAATTAATTTTGCAAAATGATTTTTTAAATAAATTTTGTCTTGACCTTAAAAAGCATTGTATACATTTTCTAATCTAATCTAAAATCATGAAAATTATCCATTTATGCGCTTTTAGCAAAATCCGTTCGAACGTAGTCGGATACAAGTTCAGTTATAAACTATAAAGATTGCTTATAAATAAATCTATGATATGGAAAGCTATATAAACTTATATCCCAAATTTAAGCATAATTCGCATAATGCAGTTATATCTGAGTAAATAATGAAATAATAGTCAAAACCACTTTCAGGGAATAATTGAGATAAAAATAAAATACTTGCTTTTGTGCAAAACATTACAAATTAATCGTACGTCGTCGGCGCAAAAGGACCCCGTTGTGGGATGAATAATAGCTCGTTAGTTCCGAAACATTCTTTTTAAAGTTTTTGGAAAACTTTTAGGACGTCTGAAAGGATGAATACCATCTCAAAGGCGCCAAATGGACATATTTTTGAAAGGAAGAATTATTGGAATACTTGAAAAAGTAATATCTCATAACAAAATGACTCAAATTCTAAATATGCTTCGTGTGTAGTCTCAAGAATGTGGCAGAGGTGGTAATCTATTTGAGATGTCATCCAACAACCAAGTTTGAAACGGCCCAGCAAGTCCAATATTTGGTAACAACTGAAAAATATCAGATTGACTGTTCATCAAAACAACTGGTTGCCAACAGTCGCAGAAGTACGTTTCGGGACAAATTGTTTGCTGGAATCTCAAGCAAGTTAAGGCCGTATCAATTACACTTCAAGAAATTTTTTGCAATTCGGAATTTTAAAATTGTATAGGAACCCTTTAGAAAAATTTTTTCCAGGAGCTAAGAAGTTGTTCTAAATAAAATTGTTGAAATTCCAGCCAAGGGGGTTCTTCCCCTACGTCATAAACAAGATGGGGCCCGGTTTCGTCTCATTCAGATAGGGAAAATTTTTTAATGGTGTTAAATTTTAACGGCGTATAATTTTTTTAAAAGAATGGTGCTCTATTTTTAGTTTACAATCAACTTCAAAAACAAATGAAAGAAATAATTTTGATTTTCTTTTTACGGCAGAAAAATCGGGGGAAAAATTTTAAAGGTAGATAGAGAGCGGCTGACGCGAGCTTTCGTTTTTTTTTTAGGGCAACCCCCCTCAGATTTGGCCAAAAATTGACAAAAAAATTGCATGAAAAATATACGTGTGATAGGCCTTTAGTTTGAAAGCCGGGTCAGAAGATTTTTAATTTTCCCCTCTCATTTTACAAAAAAAGCAACTGTATTTGGGGAATTTTTGATATCAGCGTGGGATAGGGAAAATTGTTGTTTTTATTCAAAAACGTATCAGATCTAAACTATAAATCAAACTTGAAAAATAAATGTAAAACCCTGAGATTTTTTTATTCAAAAAACCAGGTGGAGAGACATTTTTCTTTAAGGTACCGACTACTTCGAAACCTGATTTTTAAAAAAGGGATAAATGGGTAATATTTTTAAAATTTAGTCTCACTTAGATTAGAAAAGTCATAAAATTGTTTAAGTATAACATTCAATAAAAATTATTTGTACAAATTTTGAAAGAAAAAGAACATAAATGATCTTTTTTAAAATAGCCCTTTTTTTGAAAAAAAGCTTCTATTATAATAATATTTTTTCCCATATAGCTGACCCCTGTCAGAGGCTGAACTAGAATTTTGAAATATATAACTTTGAAGGATTTTTCTATATTTTACTGCAAAAAAAGGGAGAAATTTTTAAAAAAAAAAACACATAATTTTTTCCCAAATTTGGGGGTAACTTAAATAATGTGAATTTTTCGAAAATTTAGTTAAGACTTTTAAAACCCTTTCTTAATATCAGCAAAATATTATTATTATAGAAGTACTTTTATAAAAGGAGAATGTTTTGAAAAGGTTATTCTAAGTTAATTTTTTGCCCAAACATTGTATTTAAATATTTTTTTTTTGTCATAATGTCCTTAAATAAATTTTATAAATGTATTCTAATATAACTGACACTAAATATCATGAAAATTATCCATTCATGCGCTTTTTTAAAATCACGGTTCTGTACGTTGACGGATACCTTAAGTGAAAAGATAAATTCTTGGAATTCTTGGACTGTTTTAACTTAAGACACGCCGCGGAAACCTTTAATGGTCATTTAAATTCAATACACTTGTGTAATCGTATATTATTAAAACCATGAAACGTTCTTTAATTGATTTTAATTCGCAATATTAAATGATGCTGGCGTTCCTTAAATCGGCATTATGTCACTAATCTTTAAACATACGAATGACATTCTAAAAGGTTTGGAGGCCCGCTTCGTGAGCCCAAGTTTGCAGGTTCGATCCCGGCAGGAGTCGATATATTTTCTTGATGAGAAAATCGTAGGCACGTACGTCATATACTTATGTACCATATAAAAGAACCCTAGAGTACTTAACTCCTAAGATTGGTTTAACCTGGTACTGTTGGCAAAATTAAATCATGGCAATATTCAGCATCCGGCGAGAGCTGAAATTAAAATTAATTCAAACTTCGAACTTTGGTAGCAAACGCCGCCACTAGATGGAGGCACTATGAAATGGCTCCCTCACATGTGGCTTTGACATGTCTGTAAAGTGTTGGTTGCTCAAATGCAACTTATTAGGGAATAAAAACATTCTGAAATAATTCAGCGTAACAATAAGCATAATACAAGAGTATAATTTGAACAATTTATTATACAGAAATCATCCTCTGCAAGTAATTCAATAACTGATTGATGTAAATTTAAATCAAATTATGCACTTTTAGAAATTTTTTATAAATTTTTTAATAGATAAGAATAAATTTTATTGAATTATTTAATTTTTAATTGAGGAAATTGACTTCATAAATAAAATTATACATTTAGTCATCCATGAAATTCTAAAGGTTGGTGACCGTTGCTTTGGAACAAAGACATCTTGTATGCTGGAATTCACAGGATTTTTTATTGTTATTTTTATATTTGTATCGTTTCGTATGTTTCCTATTTGTAATTCCGATTAATTTACACACACACAACATATATATACAGTCAAACCTCCATATTACGAAACTCTATATTACGAATTTTTCTATGTAGCGAACTTTTTCCTGGAACCAAGAACTTTTCACGATTTTCTTCGTAAAATAACCTTCCAATAGCGAAGTGCTTTTTCTATATAAGGAATTTTTTCTCTTGTGATTCAATTATTTCCTTTTTATGCTTTAGTATATTTCTGGACATTTCAAGTTATTCTCTCTTTTAATACATTTTATGGTAGTCATAAATCTTGAACTAGACTTATTAGATGCCTAACTCGCAGAGAGGAATATAATTCTGAGCATTTTCTCCTAGAAGTGTAACATTTAACCCCCATTGTCCAGTTCACTGGAAACATCTTCGATATTCCCTTTCACCCTCAGTGGAGTCCCGTGTCCTTGAACTAGTCTCCGTTGATTTGTAGGGTTGATCAGTCGTAATGGTAATTTCGTTTCTTGCAGCTCAAAAATATAAAAAAGTAAGTGCATAAGCTTCAAAGAAAAAAATTTAATTCTTCAGGAAGTTGATAAAGGCGTCAAGAAACTTTTTTTTCTTTCTTTTTTTTGTTTTTTTTTGTTTTTGTTTTTGATAGGTAAGATAAATATATATTAATTTACAAAAAAGTGTGAATAATTACTGTTTTTAATTTATTGTGTTTATGAATCTAAAATTTATTTTATGTGGTCTATAAAGAAAATTGGAAGATGAACCTCTATATAACGAATTTTCCATTTAACGAACTTTTTTCGATTTAGCTACTTCGTTATATAGAGATTCGACTGTATATATATATATATATATATATATATACATGTATGTATAAACTTTTCTTTCTGGGAATATGCGCACATATAGTACACGAATACCAGGACAAATGTTAACCTCAAAATAGCAGTTGTTAATGACCAGCATTCCTAACAAATCATGATATAAGACCTTTTCCTGTATTTGTCATGAAATATGAGGCTTGATAAAATACACTAATGCTTCCACAAGGTGAAAGATCTTTATGAAAAAATATTTTTTCCCTGACATTTTTTCATCTTTTTATTCTTCTACATTGTTGACCTACCTGCCAAATACGGTCTTTTTGTGACTTTTTGTTCTTTGGAAATATATCAGTGTCATTTCCTGCTGAAGAACTTTTGATGGAGTAAGTGAAATTATTAGAAAGGTTCAATACCATTTCTGTGGAATACTTCTTTTCAAATTTTCAATATTTCTTGCAAGGATACAATTTCGTAAACAATTCTTTGAAACACATTAGTAACTGAATGTTGTGTAATATTATATAGTGATAAGAGAGAGAAATATTGATGCAAAATATTTTACTAGTGTTAATTTAAACTAGGAATTTTTGTTTTTAATCTTTCATTTAAGTAATATATATATATATATATATATATATATATATATATTATGATATTAATTTTTTTTTCCATCTGTGAATCAAAATTCTGTAGAATGAGCGCAATGAAGAGTTAGAAATTACTTCCACGTATAAGTTCAAATGTGTTAGAATTCTTCTGTAGGATAAAATTAAAAATTATAACAAGTTTAAATAATTCAAAGATACACCCTTAATATGTTTTTAATCCTTTTTCGAAAATTGAGGAAGATTAAAGATAAAAATATTTTTTTTCTGACGAAAACAAAAGTAAATGTTGTGTGTGTGCATATATATTATATATTTCAAAATGCTATAAAAAAAGAACTTTTTAGAATGTAACTTCTTACTTAAACTGAACACACTTAAAAGGTTGTGAAACAATAAGACATTGTATAAATAAATGACACTGTTGAGACATAGCCATCCTGTGATGACCATGTCTTGCCGGTTCCGCGTGTGTTAGAGGTGGATTATCAAAATGATGAGACATAATTTTAATACAACTCTTTATTAAGAGTAACTTATAATACTTAATTCTAATTTTACAATTATTAATTAGTGCGGAGAGTCAAGCCCAATTTTAAATCTTCACGTATTTAAGTCGATCACGCAACTCGATCTTCTATCTCACTATCCTAAATAATCCTGTTATCTAATTACCACATCTATTACCTTTTCCAGTTTTGGTCCCTTGACCTAGAGAATATAATCTATAACTTATATAAGACATTCTGATCCGCAAGGCAGCTAATTTTGACTGCTTATTCTGGTCCGCAAGATTTCACACCTCAAGCTTCTTTTGTCACGCCAGCTGATCAGAATGATTCCACACTCATACCCTGAGCTCGTTACGCTATATTATGCTATGCTATTGCTATGTTTTGCCGCGCTATCCTTTTATAGTATACCCCATTTTTACATATTCCGATCCGTTTCTTCTTGGTATTAAGGCTGGTGCGTTTTTGCCATTAATCGTGGCTGTCAAAGAACATAGGAGTTATGTTAATCAGAAAGACGCGAGAGACGTCACACAACCTCCAGAAGAAAACGTGATGCATTTAAGGGTTCTCAATGCCCCTTAATAAATTACGTCTAAATCTCTATTTCTAAATTTCTTTCGCTTTCTGAGAGTTTTATTTAAATTTTAATCTTAAATCTTCATTTTAACTTTTATACTTCCACATCTATCTTGACTTTTAATTTTCATTGAAATTTTAATCTTAAATTTTACTTTATAATTTCCACATCTATCTTACCCCACTTTCATTGCAATTTTAATCTTAAATTTTAATCCTTTTTATACTTCCAAAATTTATCTTGACTTTAATTTTCATTACTCATCTTAGAATTTTAATATTCAATTTAATTTTAAACTCGTGACAATAAATTTTACTCCAATAACTAGGCCAACATTAATAATTACTGTTTAATTTGTGCCCACTCTCACTTTTGCCACCCGTTACTTAAAAATATTATACACTTAAAACTACCATTCTGGGTGCAGACCCACCTAACACTCTATATGAGCTGTTACTTTTGCCCCCTTCTTAACAACAGCCTGGAAACATCTTGAAGTTATACTTTTCGAGAGTTTCGGTCAGTCTCCTGAAATGAAACTATTTGAGTATCTATTTCCATAATATTAATCAATTTTACATAAATTATTTATATATCACACAATTTTTATCTCCATCCCTACATCTGGTTTCAACAAAACTCCCAATGAGTCAAAAGCAGCGCCGTTATTATTATTGTTAGTGCCTTGACTACGCCGCGTTTCCTGAACCAGATGCCTCAGTAATACGTAACAATACAACAACATATATATATACACATATTATACAATTACAAACATTTTCAATAAACCATTATGTAACAAATAACCAAAGGAATTTTCGCATCTCACGAAGTCATACATCGAAGTAAACAAATGTGTGAATACAAATGTTTTTCTTCAGAAAATTTTAACAAGTCAAAAGTTCCAAATTAAATGAACACTCATTGTAGTGTTTGACTTGGCTTATAACTTTTAAGCACCGCCTCGAGAACTTCCTTCTTGCAATAATTTTTCCGGGACCACTTGTTGGAAGATCATAAAAAATGAAACAATACAACCCGATTTTATATTCGGTCTCCCACGTTCACATTCAACGATGAGGTGTCATCACTCTTCATTCTTGTTTGTCTTGGAATTTCTTGGTTGTAAGGCTTGTAATCTCCTTGTCTTCCTTTCCCTTGCCTTCCCAATTGTGTTCTTTTATTGGTTGTGGTTCTTCTGTTCTCCGTCGTGGCCTTAGATTATACTCTTTTCAAAATGAACTTCAGTTGATTCTCTCTTCCCTGCTCTTTTTCTATCTCTGGAAATAGTAATACTAGATGACATTTGTCTTTTATTATTATTATTATTACTACCTTTTGCCACTCTCCTTTGTGGTCCACTTTAACTTCGATATACCTGATCTTTTATTTCCTTTGGTTATATTTAACCTTTATTTTTATTTTCATTCCCTACTGAACTAGGTAGTGATCTGACCAGTGATTTGTTTCTTTTATGGGTCCTCTGTATTTTTGTATTGATTTGATTGTTACCAATCCCTTTGCCTCTAACCCATGTTTCACCGCAGATTTTTTTCTTTCCCATATTGTGACTCATTTAATCCCTTGGTGTACTTTTTTCCGAAGTACTAGTTTCTGACTTGGATCTTATACTGTCATTTGGGGGATACCTGTTCCTAATTCGACCTCGTCACATTTCCTATGACGATATATTCTTATTTGATCTACGTTAATCCTGTTAATCTTTTTCCCGATTTCCATATTACAATATTGTTAAAGTTCCTAACTTGTGACCCCATAAGGTCCCTCAAATTTTTGTTTAAATTTAGCACATACTCTTTGTTAGCAGCTGAACTTACAGGGGTGTGTTTCTAATAAAACCCAATCATTTACCTTTTTATTTTTATGTCCTTCTACGTCTATTATGCGTAATATTTTTCCCACCTTCCCGTTTAATTTTTCGCTGTACTTAGTCTAGCTTCTTTAAAGCTTTTGTATATCTTGAATTTTGAATTTAGAGCTTCCGCTATCATAACTAGTTTTTGGAAATGGTGTAATCAATTTTCGACCTAAAAAATAACCTTCCAGCCGGTGTTTTTCCTGTTGTTTCATTCACCGCCGTACGAATAGCGTAAGCAAACTCACGTAAGAATTGATCCCAAGTATCATATGTTGATCATTAACGTAATTTTGCAATCATTTGCACTATATCCTCGATTAACTCTTTCAGTCCGATTTGGTTTTTGTGGTCGATATGCAACAAAGTCTTCACATGCCTTATGCCTAATCTTTCACTTATGCTCAAAAAATCTCGGATATAAATTGGGGACCATTACTTCCTTATTAATTTTATTGGAGCTCCATAACGCGATATAAAGTTATCAAAAATATCCGCTATTGGCAAGTACGTGAGATGAGGCCTTTTAAGAGGTATACTACCCATTTGCTGAAAATGATCGGTTATTACCAAAATATAAAGCGGTTACGTCTTATTCTCGATATAGGATACGGGCCCAATAAATCTAACGTCACTATCTCATTCGGATAATTCGCTGATATAATTGATTTTAACCGACCAGCTGGTAACGCGTTTTTATAGTTATTAACTTGGCACAATATATGGCATGTAGAGACATATTGATCAATAAATTTTCATGTACGGGAAATAACAAACGTCCCGAATTTCTGATACGTTTTAAATCTGCCGACGTGTCCTCACTTATTGGTTTGTCATGAAATTCTCTCATTATTTCATTCCTTAAAGATTTTTTGGAATGGCTACACGCATTTCACCTAATGACGTTGCGTGTTTTCGCATAAAATAACAATCCTTCAATTAAACGGGAAATCGGGACCAATTCTCACATATCGTTGCATTAACCGAGTTATCTCCATTAAATATCTATATATGACCTAATTCTGGTCATTTTTCTGTTCCTCTCTATTAATTGTTCCTTATGAAGTAAGTACCAAAATCTTTGATTATGGCAATACTAATTTTAATATCACCAATTATATTATTCCATGGTTTTTCGGTAAAAGTGTAGCTACCATGTTTAACTTCATTTCTGACCCAATAACGTGTAATTTCCCTTTTATTTACCTATTATCTTCAACCAAAGTGTATTTGAATTTTTAACGATTTCGATCAAAATCTAATACGATTTTTGACCCACTTATGAAATCGATACCCAGAATACATGGGTATTCTAAATCTTTCAGCACATGAAATGACCAATTTCTTCGAATTGTCTGATGTGAATTTTTAATTCTACGATCCCCATAGCTTTGGCATTTTCGCACCCTGTGCTGTTATTACCTGCCTGCGATTTTTTATTTGTTTATAGAAAAATATTTCTGTATACTTCCTTCCGATATAAAAGATTTATCTTCGCTCCGGTGTCCCATAGCGCTTCAAAAATGTGTTATTTAATAATATAGCACGTGTGGAAGTTCTACGGGTGCTATACATATTGGAGAAAGTCTATAATTGTCTCTCTTTGTCGACACCTCTTTGAGGTTGATCATTAACCTTTACAATATATTTAATCGTCCCCTTTGCGTCCTATCGCCTCGATTGAAAATTATCACTGAACCCTTTATTTCTACGGCTGGTCCCCTATATTTGACGGCTATTCTCGTAAAAACTCATTTCTGTTATTTGGTCTACTCCCTTATTTCCGAATTCCTCCAGTTTCTACCATTAGCTTCAAAATTAGGCATCCTATGCGCATTTTGGACCTCGTTCTTCTACATTATGGTTCTGATAACCCCTTTGTAATTTGGTAAGAATATCTCTCTTCGAATCTTTAGCCAGGACTCTAAAAGTTGTATCGTATTTGTGGATTTCTAACTTCCACGTAGTCCTGTACCCGTGGTTCGAGTCGAACTAAAATATGATCCACTCAAGTCTGCTTGGGACATTCCTAATGCTAAACCTCTCTATTTTTAATAATCTATATACAAAATCAGTCGCGTCCTGGATTTCTTCCCCGTTGGATGCATAAAACTCCGACTGTAGTTTTTATTTTTGATCGCGGGAAAAGCCTTCTGCCATTCAGCTTTGAGTTGCGCGTAAAATCCGTGGCTGTATTTTGTACCACAACAACGAACCAAATATCGAATACCAATCTTGAGCCCTTCCCCTGAGATGAGACTTTTAAGTAAGCACATGACAGACATTTGGGATTTCAAGTAACTGAATATTATTGTCGATGCACTCAATGAATCCTGCAACATTCCGACCCTGAAAAGTACATTTCAGGTAGAACTGTATCTCCACCTACATTACCTAACCCAGAATTAAATACGTTCGGCGTTATTGAGACATAGCCATCCTGTGATGACCATGTCTTGCCGGTTCCGCGTAAGTGCTAGAGGTGTGGGATTATCAAAATGATGAGACATAATTTAATACAACTTTTATAAGAGTAACTTATAATACTTAATTTACTCTTTTGACAATTATTAATTAAAGTGAGAGTCAAGCCCAATTTAAACACGCATTTAAGTCAGATCACGCAACTCGATCTTCTATCTCAATTGTCCAAATAATCCTGTTATCTAATTACTAATATCTAATATTACCTTTTCCAGTTTTAAAGTCCCTTTGACCTAGAGAATATAATCTTATGAATCCTTTTATATAAGAAGATTCTGATCCTGCAAGGCAGCTAATTCTTGACTGCTTATTCTTGGTCCGCAAGATTTCACACTAAGCTTGTCACGCTATTGATCAGAATGATTCCACACTGCTGGTCTTCTGAGCCAAGTTACGCTATATTATGCTATGCTATTGCTATAAGTTTGCCGCGCTATCCTTTTTATAGTATATCTCATTTACATATTCGGATCCGTTTCTCTTCTTGGTATTAAGTTGGAAAGGTTTTGCCATTAATCGTGGCCGTCAAAGAACATAGGAGTTATGTTAATCAGAAAGACGCGAGAGACGTCACACTGTAAGCAGCCTAAAGGAAAGCGATTCGGTTACAAGTGACATTTTTAATCGAATGAGACGACGACTTTGGTATGGGTGCACATTAAAAAAACTTTGCTGTTCTGTATGCATGAATGATTTTAACTATTTGACGAGAAAAAAAATGATTTCCAAGTCATTCAGCAGTTGTTGCTGCGTTAGGGAAAAGCCCATTCAACACAGCAAGATTGTACCACATCGGTTTTTAATTGTCCTTGCCCCTTCCCCCGAAAACCCCTTTAAAGGCAACATTGAAAACTGCTGTTAGACTTGCGCAAGCAGGGGTGGCTCTAGAGCCGGACAAACCGGACCCCTGCCCGAGGCGGCAAATTTTAAGGGCGGAATTTGAGTCAAATTTGAAAAAAATTGTTACAAAAAATTTGATATATTTTATGAAATATTATTAGGTGTGAATTTGGTACTTGGTAACACAGTGCTTCTCGAACTTTCAATATTCACGCCCCAATATTCAATCATCATTTTCATTGCGCCCCCTCTATACAATAACAATGTGTTGAATTCAATAATACTATACTTTAACACTAAAGCTGCAATACTTTAACCTCTTATGTGCCACCGACGTATATAAACGTCAAACTCAGCCAAAGCATTAATTTTTTGGTTGTATATATACGTCTTTCCGAAGTTCGATATTTTCTGTGCTCTGCTATCCATAAAATTATTTCGAAGTCTTTGGAATACAATAAAAGGACCTTGACAGTCTTTGCAAAGGATTTATTTAACTTTTAAAACTTTTAAACTTTCTTTAAACTTTTCTTCTCCTCCCTACCTCTCCCCCAAAAACATCAAAATACGCGGATCTATGTGAAAAACGTTGGCATTGGAGAGCAAATCGCGTGAATTTTAATCGGAGGAATTCATTATAAAATGTACAAATTATCAAGATAATTGTTAATAAAATCCCATGAGGTCACAGGTAATTATCAAGCATGTTCTTAATTAAGTATTTTTAAATTAATAATAAAATACATTGTACAGTACTGATTCATTTATGAGATTTATTTTATCAGTGTAAATGTGTATTTTATATTTTATTATATCAGAAAATATTTTGTTTGCTTACTTTCAATAATTTTTAGTAAATTTTCAGTAAAATTCTTTAAATAATCTTTTGTTTTCAACTTTTAAATATGCTCGCGCCCCCCTCGTAGAGTTATCACGCCTCCCCAGTTTGAGAAACGCTGTGGTAACACATCTTATTTCCTTATTTTGTACACTGTATGTTTAATGACAGTTTTTTTTTATGTTGAAATTTGAAAGGTTAAGGCAGGAGTAAATGTTAAATCATGAAATTTAGTATGCTTACAAATTTTTTTCACTAGTTACTTTCACCCCATCCAGTTGGTAGGTCACTACGGACATTTCTTTCAGCCTTACGATGTCCGGTGTCAGCTATCTGAAAGAGGACATGGGTAATAAGATGTTTTGGTAGATAGAGAGCTACAGGAGATGTTTTATTTTAGTACAGAGTTTATTTACTATAAGTCAAAATAAACGCTTGTGAACCCCAACCATCAGTAGACTATTTTTCGAAGAAATTGGCATGTAGAAATGGGCGATTCCCTCTCTTACATTTTACTCGTTGAAATAATAACAGGTAATTATGTCCTCGAATTTTTTTATATTTGAATTATATATATATATATAGTAATATAAAATAAAAGTGAAGAAGTACTAGAAGCTACAGTGCTAAAGCAGGAAGAAATTGGAGTTCACCAGGCACAACAAATGTAGATACAAAAAAGTCTTTGGACTAAACTGGAGACCTATTATGATTTCTAAAGATGTCGCTGAATTAGGCCAGCGAATTATTGTTAGAAATGCTTTATGGATCCAACCTTCCCCGTACAGCAGAATTTTTCGACATAATAGAAAAAAAACAACCCAAGTTGAAAAGTTAAGCCTAATACAACACGTGGAAGAAAAACCTGATAATATATTAAAATGAAGCTTAGAAAAGAGAACAATAATGAATGTCTCAAGGAGAGGAGGATATATATATATATATATATATATATATATATAAAGTCAAATAAGCCAGGCTAGAGCCGGCCTGGTGCAAGACGTATTCAGTATTGTATCCACCATTTTCCATCACAAATTGAAACCGGCAAACAGCATGTTCCACAAAAGTCACAGGACTCACTTTGTGAACATGTTACGTGGTTCGTGTGTTCATGTCAGCTAAATTTCCAATCGGGCCACTGAGAACAACATTTAAGAGATAACCCCTCAGCAATGAGTCACAAGGATTGATTTTCTATGATTTTTAAGGCCAGGCTGTTGGAAAAGGATGCCTGAGGATCAGTAGTGCACACAGGAATTTTTTAAGGGTGCGGGGGGGAGCATGGTCGAAAGTCTACCATTCTACGCCACCCAACATATTCTTATGATTTTGTCGATTTTCGGGAACAAAAAACAATAAAAAATAATGATTGAATAAATAATTAGCATTAATTAATAAAATTAATTATTAATAACAAACAATTAATTTTGGCGTAATATATACATAGGATCATAATCAAAAAAAAAACTGGCGCGGGCTGGTGGGGGATTCGATTTTGTGCCCCCCTTGTGTGTGCCACTGCTGATGATTCATCATCTCCGAAATGACAGTTACATCACTGGCTTTGTAATATGTGGAAAAGCGTCATCTATAGATAAACTCTTTGGAACTTTTTCTTACGCCATTCTGTTTCACCCTTTTTGAAGTATATATTCAGTTTAAATTTGAAGTCTTTCGGGCATGTAGCGTTCTGCATTTTGAATGCGAGATTTTAATTACAATCACCCTAAACATATATTTTTCAAAAATAAATGAATAAATAAAGCTTCAAGAATAAGAAAACAATATTGCATTATTTAACCTTTTGACTTTAATAGACATATGATTCCAGTGATTTGCGTAAAAGTTTGCTTTGCATTAATTTGATTATTAAAAGAAAATAATATTTTTGGGATAACTCGCTTTTTTTAAGAAAATGGAGAAATCTCATAGTAGGCACTCTTAAAAAACCAATACTTTCTTGAATCATATGCAACTGGATCATTCATAAAATTGTCTTTCAACTAAGCACTTTGCAAGTGATTCATGGTTTAAGGATCGTTTATCACGTCACAAATAATAGTTAAGATATATCTGTTGGAAAATAGATCATCTCCCTCAATGGCAG
Source organism: Trichonephila inaurata madagascariensis (assembly GCA_019973955.1). Lineage (NCBI taxonomy): Eukaryota > Metazoa > Arthropoda > Arachnida > Araneae > Nephilidae > Trichonephila > Trichonephila inaurata. The sequence goes on along the minus strand of BMAV01000862.1, from coordinate 9,432 downwards.
AAGAGATGGTTCTTTCGAAGAATCTTGGAGGTATATTTTATGCTAAGAATGATATATCTAGTAATTTAAAATTTCAAATGGCTTCTCTTTTATTCATTTTATACCATTTTATATCAAGTTATATCCTCTTAGTTGAAAAACGAGATATGATATTCTAGTTTATATCACAGCTGTGTGTTATGTTTTAAGGTCCGTTTACATTAAAGACCGGTATATGGAAGATGGATGTTTACAGATGTTATAAGAGAACTATATTTTAAAACCCTTGCTGAAATAATGGGACACATTTTGGAAAGTAAAGCGCCCATCTTGGTGATAAACTGGTGTCTTGATAATAATAAAAAAAAGTAATGAAATGTATCAAGGATACTCTGCTAATTAGCTTAATAGCGGTGCTGCAGCATTTGCATAAGAAAATCCATGTTGCAAAATAGTATTCAAATTAGTAATTCAGAATAAAAAAGATATTAATACAGATAGTACTGATAATTATAGCGAGAAAAAAGAGTTTATTCTAATTGTAATTATAGTATATTTGCATAAGAGATGTATGTTACAGCTTTACACCCCATTTCCATGAAAAAGACCATATAGAATATACCACAGTTTTCTTCAAACAAGTAATTTATATAAAAAGAATATGTCTTCTTGTTTGAAATCAGGTAAATCAAAGTTAAGTGAATGTGCAATAATTCAAAAATGGAAATTTTTTCCTAAAACACCCTTGCAACTCCAATTGATTTTCACAAAATCCGTTCTTAGCAACGTACTCAACAAAAATTAGTATTATAAAAAAAATTAAACAATAAGTCAATTCCTGCTTAGGTGAACTAGACAATTTTTATTTTAGTTACTTTTTATTAAATAATTACAATTAACATAAATATGTATATACATGGGTCACAGTATCACAATATTAAGTGGCAAATTAGAAAGCGATTTTCCTTGCAATTTTCCATTTTCCTTTCTATATATGGTATTGGACTATTATTTTGTATGTTACTATTTATTAATTGATTAAATTTAATTATTCCAATGAATAGTATAGTAAAAAGTAGTCACATTCTCAGAAATTGGGTCATCCCAGATGAGATACGAAACCACGACCTTTGAATTAGCCATTGCGCTACAGGGAAACAACGAGCAATTTTTCCTTTTATATAGGGTGTTGGGCTGTTATTTTTCTTTGCTACTATTTATTCATTAATTAAAGTTAATTAATAAATTAATATTTGAAAAAGCTGTATTAACATCAAGTGTCATCCACTCGAAGTTTAAAAAAATGTATTTGAACTTCAGTGGATGAGTAAAAAGTATTTTATTAACAGTTGAAAATGTGAACGATATATATATATATATATATATATATATATATATATATATATATAAATATGTAATATAAAATAACAGTGAAGAAGTACTAGAACCTACAGTGCTAAAGCAGACTATATATAAATATATATATATATATATATATATAGAGAGAGAGAGAGAGAGAGAGAGAGAGTCAGAGTGTAAACTAATAGTAGGGACTGAAAAAAATGTAGGAAATAAATGAAGGGTACCTAATTAATTAGCTAAATAGCGTCGTTATTTGCAACATTTGTATCAAAATAATCCATGTTATAAAATAGTATTCAGACTAATAATACCTCATTTTCGACTGAATGAAAAAGAAATTAATACAGTTTCTATTCATAATTGCAGGGGAAAAAAAGCGCTTACTCTAATTATAATTAGTATATTTGCATAAAAGAGATGTATGCGTGGGCTTAAAAGCCCATTTCCATTAAAGACCATATAGATTATACCACGGTTTTCTTCAAAAACTACCCCTAATCACATTATTTACTCAATTATGGATTTTATAAATTGAGATGGACAAGAAAGATTATTTAAGATTAATAATCATGATCCGGGCTTCTATGGTAGACATCATTTAGGTAATATTAATTGTTGTTTTGTGTTTTGACTTTTTCCACACTAAGCTACAGTGAGCCTAAAGTACAATATGTTGTGATGTTGTGAGCTTTTGAAGTTACTTTATTACTCAGTTTGCTTGAGGGCTCACACAGCTTCTTGCCAAAATGTATTTTATTCTAAATAATTTAAACAAAACATTATATTCATTAGTAAATTCTTACTCTTCACAGCCTTTAACTGGAGAACAGTTCTAGTCCCGTTTAAGGTTTGAGATCTTGAAATGACCGGCTTCCGGGTTCGGCAGTCCCCACAACCCCTTTCGCTGTTTCGCCCAAAGTCTTCACTCAAGCGGTTGCTCCACAGACACCGGCACTGGGTCTTTCAAAGGTTATTGTGTTCTCTCCTTGGTCCTTGAGGTGAGGCTGCCCCGCAACCTCTATCGAATGTTTTCGAAGAAAAAAAAAACTGATGCGGAAGGTGATGCAGAAGTTTGAAGGAAATCCTCCTCCATTTGTGAGACAAAACCTTTAAAACCCTGGAAGAATGTCTTTCACTCCCCAATAATCTCGTCGAGCGTAATGGATATGCACAAGGTCCTACTCGTCGTCGTCCAACTCCATTGGTTCCTAAGATAATAGGCCGATGCGACTGAAATCAACCCCGTCCTCGTAACTCGGGTACCATATAGGGGCTAAACTGACCTGTCACTTAGACACTGAGAATACCTAATTGGTATGACACTTTATTTTTTCATTCAGATAGTTTGCGATCCACATGTGCAAAGCGACGCTGCAATGGATATTTTTCACAGGAGTGTCTTTTTATAGATTGTGGTGTCCGAACGTTATCTGAGGGTCGAAGATAGAGATTGATTGATTGATTGAATATTAATGTCGCACTGTTCAGCTACACAAGGGCTTTGCAGGAGATACAGAAGGCGTGTTTTCAACGTAGCTACCACAGAATCGGTGAAACACTTGTTTTTCTCCATGCATGAGGGAAGATTACATGGTCTCTTTTTGGAAGATTATAATCCTCCATCTGGGCTTTCCCCCCCACCCTGAAAAATTTGCAAAATTGTCAAGGTTCCCCCTAAGGGCCGCGCGCAATGAAGAGTTACATCTAAATTACATATAAATGAGTCATATTTTGTCTTCCATGTGTTAAAAAGATTTTAAAAATTACATCGGCAAAAAAGGCCCCTAGTAAAATTTTTAAAACGAATTTAATTTCAAAATAATTGATTGGAATTCGCGATAATTTTTAATGCTTTAATAAAGATATTTAATTGAAATATTTGCAGAAGAGTCTACTTTATTAAGATAATTTTGTCCTTTTATTATTACTTTTATTGCTTCGTTTACTTTTGAAAAACTATTCTTTAATTCTGATATGTGTAAATGAAGAATCTTTCTGAAGATCAAATGAGATCTTACATTAAAGAGTTATTCACTCTTTAGACTCAAACTAATCAGAATATTGATGTTGTAATTTTAAAAAATTTTACATATCATACTGCAATCTTTGTTTCTTGATTAATAAGCCTGAGTTTGCAGGATAATACTTTAAATGTATTGCTTAAAACCTACAAGAGTAGGTTGAAAAAATATTAATATATTATTGAGTTCATTTAACTTCAATCTATATTTATTGTCTTGTTAAACTTCTATTTCGAAGGTAACTAAAATTTGTATGGCTATTTGAACAAAGGTGTTCCCCCTGGCGTCCCGTCTCAATTAAAAATAATGAGTATTAATTTCACTTAAAAAAAAAAAGTTTTCCCCCAACATATCTTGGGGGCTTAACGAAGACATTGTTGTGGCCAAAAGTAATGGCGCAAGTATTTTGGAAACCTGTTCTATTTACCTTTGTTTAGCCTTAAGTTAGATTAATATCAATTTAGTAAATAATTAATGATTATACATACTGGCACACAGCCGGTTGGGTGGCGTAGTTGGTTTGTTGCTGGCCTTGAACGTCTAAGGTTAGGGATTCGACCCCAGCAAAAGTTTGTGGATTATCAGGATGAAGAAAATCGGAAGCGTCCATGTCGTATGATTATGCGACATGTTAAAGAAAACGAGAGTGACAGTTTGACTTGTGTGCTTTTGGTAAAATTAAATTCCTAGTTCCATTTTGCATTGTCAGAGCTGGAGAGCTTAGGTACCTCCAGAGGGAGGTACCTGAGATGGCGTCAAAATTAAATCGTGGCGATAGGTATTCCAACAAGATGATGCCTCTCACTTAAAAATGATATCAACTCTTGGGGAATACCACTAGAACAGCCCCACTAAACACACACCCAAGAAAGAAGATCAAGAAAGCGAGAGAAAAGAAAGAAAAGATATCAAGAAAATTTGATTCACTGTTGTTACTATTTGTCTGTATTAAATTAAGATATTGGGGATAAAAATTACTGTTAGGTTTAAAATTGTCTTGTTGCCAAAGATGATAATACTTCAATCGAAAATATATATGTAATAATTCCCCCAACATACTTTTAATTAACTCTTTTGATCCAAAAAATAATTTTTAATTCTTGGGGTTTTAAAAAAAACATTGTAAACTTTTTAAACGTAATCGGGTAAACCGATTTCCATATTCCGCGCATTCCGGGCCCAAACCGAACCACTATTCGTAATAGTCACGCGCTTGTGCCCGTTGGTATAAAAACCCCAAAAAGTAGTAATCGCGCTCTCTTTTTTCCTTGCCCCATCTTTTAAGATTGAAATATTTTGCGCTTTTTGTCTTTGTGTTGGTCCTTCAAAACGCCGCTGTCTACTCAATGTTAACGAAACGTTTGGTTTTTAACTGTTGATGTGTGCTCATAATAAAGGAGGTAAAGCTATTCTGAAGACGTCTTACTAAATCAAAATTGATACTTACCTACGGGCCAACACTACTAATCTTTTTTCAAAAATATTATATATATATATATATATATATATAAATATATAAAATATTTTTTATATATATATATATATATATTATATATATATATATATATATGTATATATATATATATAAAAAGGTCAATTTACAACAAAGCCCAACCCAAAACAATAAACTCGACAAACACATAGACACGGAAAATCAAACAATGAAGGAAAAAAATGTAATCAGATAATAAATATAAAATGGATGCTGCAGTATGAACTTTATATTGGACAGTTGTATAAAAAATTTATATAAAGGGGGGTTGTATTTTTTTTTGGCCAGAACCTTTCCCCCCTTTATTTTAAATAACACGGCAAAACCAAAGGAAATAAGGGATAGAAATATCTTCCATTACAAGATAGAGGTAATTTACCTAAAAATTGCACTTACAAATGCAAAGCCCTCCTAATCTGAGTGGAAACATTCAATTTGTTGCCAGATTCTATCCCCCAATACAGATTTAAATAAAAAAATGGCTGAAATGTAGCATTAAAAAAAAGATTAAAAATGGATATAAAAATTAAAAATAGTTGCATATTATAGCATAACATAATAACACCGAGAAAATGAATAAAATAATAGTAAGTAATTTCTAATATTAACTATGGAGATAACTATAACAAAATTTTTTTATAGTAATAAGCTATTATCTCTTAAAATTTTTAAACCTAACTATTTTGAATACTTTTTTTTAACTATTAATTAAATAAATTGGGTATTTCTGATTTAAGCAATATTTAGTAAAATGTGTATAGTTATTTATAATGTCTGATTTTTTTGAAAAAACATATATATATATATATATATATATATATATATATCTGTGTGTGTGTAGCTTTGAGTGGTTCGCTGCATACTGATATAGAAGATTTTTTTTATAAATAATATGAAAATTTTATAAAATTCACTTAACGTATACCTAATCACGTCTTTCAAAACCCAAATGATTTCCATAATTATTATTTTTTTTTCATAATACACTCAAGATATTATATATGTATTCCTTATTTCTAATCAGGAATGTAATGTTTCTAATAACAAAAATTTGAATGATTATTCGTTATTCAATTCCTACTATTATATAGCTCTCTCTTTCTCTCTCTCTCTTCTCTCTCTATATATATATAGATATATGTATATATCTATATATATATATTTATCTTGCTCAAATTTTGAATCGTTAATAAAATACCTTCTATTCATCCAATCAAGTTCAACTAATTTTTTTTAAATTTGTAGTGGATGACACTTGGCGTTAATAGTTTTTTTTCACAAATATTAATTAATTAATTATCGGTTTTTGACACTAACTTAGATTCGCATCCATTGTTGTAACAATGTAACTGTTACAAGAAAAACAAAAAACGGCGTAGAAAACCGGTTTTTTAGCCAAACTAGCTAAACCGGGTGTGCATTGTTCACTGGCATAGCTAGTTCTGAATGGGCCCCGCATCAAAACTCCTCCGGGGTCCCCTTTTTAGAAAAGAAAGCCCTGCTAGCTGTACTGTAGTTAAACATGTTAGGGCCCCCGGTAGCTTGGGGGCCCCGTATCATTTATACGCCCCTGGCATTGTTACAACAATGCAGACAAATAACGCTCTTTGTTCAGTTCTTACTAATAGTAGTTCACTCTCATATATATATATATATATATCTCGTTCCAATTTTCAATCGTTAATAAAATATTTTCTATTCATCCATTCAAAGTATGAATTGATTTTTTTTTTTTATATTACTCGTTTTTCAAGGTAGGTAATCTTAAAACAAAGCTTTGCGCATTTTAAGTTGTCATGGAGTTATAAAATATTTGTATTAATTGAATTATTATATATGAACTAATTTATATATATATATATATATATATATATATTTATATATATATATATATATATTTATATATATATATATATATTATATATATATATAGCAAGATTTTATTTAGAGGCATGACAGAGACACTTCTAAAGTTTTCATTATATTAAAATAAATATTGATATTAATTTTAATTTAAATACAGTTGTAGTCCTCCACAGTTTCTCTTTATCGGTAATACCAAGCCTTTATTGTGAATAAAGAAAAGTTTTAATAAAAGTATTTTGCTTTTCAGGAATAACTTGTTTTTATTAAAAATGTATAAAATACTGCAAGGAAAGATCAGTGACTTGAACATTAAAACATTTTTATTTCTTTAGAAATTTTTAACTATAATTCCCAGACATATTGTTACTTAAGTTTGGCTATCTTTTAGTATTGGAAACAATATTGTACAAATAAATGATTAATTATTACCCGCAGGCACGCACTCATTTATGTATGTGTCTAATAGTATATAATACCGAAAAGAAAAATATTTTAAGCAAAATTAAGAATTAATTTGCTTACAAAAATTATGATTATTTAGAAAATAGTTTTTTTTCTTATTAAAAAAATTTTAATTTAGAAATACAATTAAAAGTCACGAAAAACGTTTGTCTTCAAATTACATCATTCAAAAAATTACCGCATAAATGGATAATTTATGTATTGACAGACTAAATGTTTTTAATTTCTCTCGTGTTGTTTTTTAACTAAGTTTTTAAAAATATATAAAAAATGACCATCTACGAAAATCGTAGTTTACATACATACAATCTATTTTGTTACTATTCTCTTTAATAGTGTTTTTAATAAATTTAACCTGTTCTCATATCGCTTGGCTGGGTAAGAACCAAAAGAAAATGATTTTTATCGTTAAAAAATGTGTTCACTTAGACATTATTTATAAGCTTATAAACTTAATGAATTTCAAACCTGTTAATGACTGTAACGAATTTATTCCTTAAGAAAATTTCTTTGTGAGAAATAAATTTATAAAACAATATCTATCTTCTCACATATAAGGTGTATGTTTTGCAAGTAATAACCAGAAGACATATTAAATTGCATCGATTAAACAAAATACATTTAAATGAAATGAATTATATATTCAGTATATATCAACCAAAATAAAACTTTTATGAGTGAAACATCAATGTCAATCCTAAAAGTAAGATTACATACATCAAAGATTGCAATAGTATAAAGAGATTTCACCGAATATACATATTATTGAAGAATTCCAAGAATTTGAAGCTTCAAAAAGAGAGTTGCAAATTGCTGCCATTAAGTCGCCATGTACCTGACACCAGATGAAAGGAATAGGTGAGTAAGGGGGATTTTCTAAGGATTTTAGATGGATGATCCATTCACTGTTTTCTATAAAACTTGTCATGCAGGTTTTAAGATTCTTTTCAACTTTGGATCTTTCAAAGGAACTTTCAGAAAAGATAATGGATGATAATAATGCAGCAACTGATAAACAGGTTCTAGGGAATTGGTATCAATGCCAGAACAGGGGTTTCTTTTTTATCATTGCATACTTATATTATTCCTAGAGTTTATCGTACGTATGTTTTTTTTAATGTAAAAAAAATAAGAGTTTACGCTCCAGTACGAAAACAATATAAAATTTATTTTGGAAACAATGCTTAATAAAATTATAGCTTATATAATATTTGCATAGAAAAATAATTTTAAATAACAGTTCATATTCTTCTTGCTAATGATTCCTCATATAACGAGAGATTCGGGATAGAACATTCATTTATATAAAGTCAGACAAAATATATAATATTTTACACGCATATAATTTTAATCGTGATAGGATTATTTAAGAGGCTTTCATTCATTTAACTGTGATATGATTATTTAACGAGTTTTCAATGGTTATTTGTAAAGTTACTTCTATTAAAATTGTTTCATTGAGTTTAATTTGAAATTCAATTCACACTCAGTTTGAAGTAATGAATTTTTACTACTTTAGTAAATAAACTATAACACGGATGGCGAACCACTGACACGCGTGTCATTGATGGCACGCGACATAATATTTTTGGCACGCCAGTAATCAAAATGGTCATGCATTTTATTTCTAAGTTCATTATCAAGTATTACAAACAAACGCGAGTGATCGGTTGGGGGGCGGCGTGTAGCAAACTCGTTTGTTATTCTCTTAACTTATTTACGTCGTAGACTACAATTGCTTATGATGTAGAGTTTGTCTGCGCATAGCATAGCCAATTGTATTCACACAACTGCATTATAAAGTTTATCTGTGTTATATTTACGATTTTTAACTGTTATTTATTATGGCTTGTTCAGCAAAAGAACAAAAAGTGCAAGTTAATAAGTGTAACAGAGAATTTCAAATTTGGTGGACCGAGAAACATGGCATTATTAGTAAAGGAAACAAGGCGGTGTGTGTTTTAAGTTCGGGAATAGTGGTATGCAAAACATCGTCTGAAAAAGAGTATTTTGAAACAAATCACAAACCCTCTTGTTAAAAAAAGTGAGCGACAGCAAAAATAATTAATTGCTTAGAAACCGTTTGGTAGATGACTCAAATTCAGCATGTGTATTCTACAAAAAGTAACATCTTACAATCCTAATATAAGTTATTTGTCATCCACACACACAATCTGCAACCACAGAAGTCACACTAATGTTACTTTAATTTGAATTACACGCATAACTAAAATTTTTAAAAAAAAAGGA
>BMAV01000861.1:0-44326 GCA_019973955.1 Trichonephila inaurata madagascariensis | reverse complement strand
TAAAAATAAAATTTAATCAAAAGAAAAACAAAGGTTCTATTGTATAAAAGTCTTTTAAGATCAGTATTAACTTATGCATGGGAAACTTGGTCCATGTCTCGAACAGATGAGAATATGATAAGTATCTACGAAAGGAAGATTTTAAGATACATTTTTGGAGGAATTCAGGAAAATGGAACATGACGAAGATCAAATTTAGAGCTCTATCGATCATATAAGGAATCTGACATTGTCAACTTCATCAAAATACAGCGAATTAAATGGGCAGGTCACGTTATCAGAATGAACGAAGACCGCACCACTAAAAAGGTTTTCAATACTCAACCAATCGGTACACGAAGAAAGGGCAGGCCAAATCTGGATGGATTGATAACCTAGAAAAAGATCCCCTAGTTTTAAGAACTAGGAATTGGATGACACTGGCAGGAATAAGGCTGGCCTGGAAAAAAGGCTTCTTGAGAAGGCCAAGGCCCACCCTGGGCTGTCGTGCCACTGAGGAAAGAATTCACGTGAATCAACCCAGTAACGGTCGGTCAAAACTGACTTTAAAGGAATGTGAATTACTTTCTTTTTTCTTTTAGAATAGAAAAATTTCATCTCTAAACACCCAAACAGTTAAAAGATTAAAATCGCATCGCTTATACATGGCTAATAGGAAATGCACTATATCTAAACTACGTCTATGTAGCTATTTCTATGTCTTATCTAAATTAAGTCTTTTTCCGATATTATATAACAGGTCCATGTATAAGCTGACCCCTTAATTTAACTTTAAAAAGTTCCAAAAATCTTCAGCTTATACACGGAAATATAAGGTATATAACAAAAGACATTAACCGTATCGTTTAGTTTATCATCTGTCATTATTTATTGAAAGAGGGTAAGAAAAAAAAATTCTAGTATTTTTCTTTTAAAATACATTTAAAAGAACATACTTGACTCATACACTTGTATTTAACAAGTAATATTAAAAAAATAAGTCACAATTCCAACTTAGGTCAACAAAGAAAAATTTTATTTTATATAGTAACTTTTTATTAAATAGTTACAATTAATATAAATATGTATATACATATGACAGAATCACACTATTAAGTGACAAAATAGAAAGCGATTTTACTGACAATTTTCCATTTTCCTTTCTATTTAGGGTGTTGGACTATTTTTGTTTGTGTGTGTATATTACTATTTATTCATTAATTAAATTTAATTATTCTAATAAGTATAATAAAAAAATAAATCACATTCTCAGAAATTAGGCCATTTCAGGTGGGATTCGAACCCACGACCTTTAGATGAAAAGTCCAACGCTCAATCCATTGCGCTACAGGGACACAAAGAACGATTTTTCCTTCTATATATACTGTTTGACTATTATTATTTGTTTGTTTCTATTTATTCATTGTTTTAATTTAATTAATGAATTAATATTTGAAAAAACTGTATTAACATCAAGTGTCCTCCACTACAAGTTTAAAAAATGTATTTGAACTTGAATGGATGAATAGAAAGTATTTTATTAACGATTGAAAATTTGAACAGGATATATATATATATGTATATAAGGAGAGAGTAAACTAATAGTAGGAATTGAAAAAGGGAAAATGACAAAAATTTAAAATCCCAACATTTTTGTTAATTAGCTTTCTTGAATGAGAGCAAGTTATCAAACAAATTCCCTCAAAATCCGTCATTTATTTTTAGATCCAAAATCGAACGAGGCTTCGAAAGAAACCCAAAAAACTCCTCTTCGAAAAAAACAAAGTTTTGAAAGAAAGAAAAAAAAATGAGAATATATATAGATATATATTCAATTTCAATAAGTGGAAAATTTTTATACTCTGTGAAAAGAAAACATTTGCCTGTGGTATTTGCATCAATACATTATTCAGGTATCCAAACGAGATGGGAGTTCTCTTTGAATATTTTTTTCCGCCACCATGTTAAGAATCGTTGAAATTCTCCTTAGGAAAAATTCAACTTTAATAATTCATATAAACTCATGAAAGTAAATTATATTATGGTGATGAAAGTGGGATAAATTTAGAACACGTTTATGAGAATAATTTGAAGTTTTGTTTTACATAGATAGGAAGAGGATTATATTTATAGCCCCTCCCCAGAAAGTTTATAAAATAAAAAATCCATTACAATAACTTTTTTAATTTTTGAGAATTAAATAAAAAGAAAACGAATTTGTTGAATTAAGCTTTAAAATCAAAAAGTATTTATAAATATATTTGTGTAGATTATTTTCATAAAAAAGGGGGTTTCACAATTCTCTCTTACTATTAGTTTACTCTATCCCTATATACAGTCTGTCAAAAAAGTATTGGGACACACTACCAGTTCATAGGTTTTTATATCGTAATATTTTGGTAATGAAAAGCTAAAATCTAATTTTTTGAAAATTTGAGATTTTTACATTTTTAAATTTTATAGATTTTAACCTTTCTAAAAATACCTTACTTTAACCTCTAGGGTATTTAGAAACCCTTTAAACCTATTTTTAAATAATCGTTGAAACTGGGCCACGCCCATTTGAATGACAAAAAATGTAAACAGAGTACTTCGTTTTTGCTTAAAAGTTGTGTGAACGTCTGATATAAACCAAAACATGAATATTTTATTATTAGTTGAGCCTTTTATTTTTTTTTAATTTCCTAACCGATCAGCAATCCATATTAAAATCAATTTATCTCAAAATGTAAATTTCGATGTTCGATGTACCTTTTATGAAAAACTACAGTTCACAGGTATGTAAATTTTTTATGATATATTTATAATGATGGCTAATATATACTGAAATGAGCTTTTTGTAAAAAACTGAAAAATTTATTTTGTACAAGTTTTTTTATGTGAAAAAGGGGTCAAATTTCACTATGATTGATAAAATATTTTATAAATTATGAAAAAATTCAAAATTTGCTAAAAACTCATTTTAGTGTAATGAGAAAGGTGTACTTTCATTGTATGAAAAATTTCAAACATGTACATATAACATATGAGAAAAGGTACATCGAAACATCCAATTTAACATTGTCGGTATAGAGAAAGAGAGAGGGGTTTCCTACTCCCCTTAAATTAAACTCCTTCTCTGATTCGTACCTTACAGAGAACAATCTCTCCCAATCATTAATAATAAGATGAATTTTAAACTTGGGAACTTACAGGCATAAACCTCATTTGCGTAATGCTTTATCAAGACGATCACATTTAAATACAATGTCATTTCTAAGCAAGTGTTCCTATGTTAAATTGCAGTCGCCAAATGTTTGGATAAATTCATTTTCTCTGTAAACTGTAACACAACACTCATTCTCTGACCTTGTTACCATTTCACTTTCTCTAATGAGGACTGCTAAATCAGCGTAAGTGATCCCGGTAACTGAAAATCCAGTTTCAGACATTTCTACGATCCCGAATTTTCTGGAAGGGTGGGGGGAGGGGGAAGTAATCGAGTTTCCCTTAAGTCAGTGCTGGGAAGATAATGGAACACTTGAGGCTCTGTTTGTCATACTCTGAACAGTACTTTTGTTGACTCTTAGTTTGGAATCTGCGTCGTACAAAAGGAAATGGTCCTCAAAAACAAAATGTCTGACCTTAAAGTATCCGACTACGTTCGGAACCGTGATTTTGCAAAAGCGTATAAATAGATAGTATTTATGATATTTAGTGTCACTTAGATTAGAAAATGTATATAAAATTGTTTGAAGAATAGTATTACAATAAAAAATTATTTAAGTACAATATTTTGAGAAAAAAATGAACATAGAATGACCCTCTTTCAAAATATTCTCTCCTTTTGTAAAAAATGCTTCTATTATAATAATATTTTCCCTATATATAGCTCAGACCTCTGTTGTCGCAAAACATGGATAAACCCACTTCTAAGTTATATATTTCAAAAATTCTAGTTGAGCCTCTGTACAGAGGTCTGAGCTATATACAGGCAAAATATTATTATAATAGAAGCATTTTTCACAAAAGGAGACTATTTTGAAAATGGGTCATTCTATGTTCATTTTTTGTCAAAATATGTACTTAAGTAATTTTTTATTGCAATACTATTCTTGAAACAATTTTAAATGCATTTTCTAATCTAAGTGACACTAAATATCATAAATGTTATCCATTGATACGTTTTGCAAAATCACGGTTCCGAACGTAGTCGGATACCATAACCTATAAATTCGATAATTTAATCGGATATAAATCTAGGACAACGACTAGGTAGATAACGTAACGGACTTAATAGAACACGAAAATTGGGTTTCTAGAAGACCGGATATAAATCTAGGACCAAGCGACTTGGTAGATTTTCTTCTACCAGGAAATAATACACACATAAGTCCACAATAGAACAGATTCAAAAATATTTCACAAGTATGTAAAAACAGCAGTTCAAATCCATAATCATATTTTCAATTAAGGCAAATAATAACACTCGCTTATCATGAAATATATGAAACTCTACGTTTTTTGCCGAGTAGCATAATCATTATGTTAGCAGTGATTCCATTCTAGAAACTTATAGAATTCTCTAATCAAATACACACCCTAGATTCTTCTGAATTTGTCTGGAATGATCTAGATTTGTGTAGTCCAATTTAGCGACTTAATGAAATTAGTGATCAAATTTGTTGCTGAGAGCGAGACACAATGTGTGCTTTCTGCATTTTTCAAAAGACTTACAAGAGACAAAAGCGGAAGTATTTTTGTTAAAAAAAAACATGTATTATATCTTTCAAAAATGATGTTTTCTTTCAAAAGGTCATCATCCTTCATCATAAGAACATATCATTTATTGACTGGAAACACATTAAGCGATATTCAGAGCATGACAGGTACATCTCCTCAAAAATCGATTATCTTGCTTAGAAATCGATTTAATTCGATTCGATCATACATTCGAGTTTAGTCATGATATATATACATTAGAGACTTTCAAAATAAGATTTTTGGTGAATAAATGAACTACACAGAGTCAGAACTAAAATTATGGACACAATTATGTTTTATTGTTTTATTTGCTCTCCTTAGATGGCAATGCAAATTATTCTAATAAATAATGTTCGTTGACTATGTATAAAACTTAAGTTATCATTTGTGAACATTTGTTCAAAAAAAGGATCTATCAAGCCCATTAGTTAGGTCTGTCTATAAAGTATTTCAAAAATCGTTTCTTATTAAAAGCCAGTTATCAATAAAATAATAAAAATTCCTCGGTATCGTGAAAATACTCGTAGTGTTTTTCCATCCTATCTTAGTCCAACAGAAAATAAAATTGATTAAGTTTTTTATACGTATAAAACGCTTTTAAATAAAGAAGTATTGTATTATGAAATACAGCAATGAATGGTCCAATGGCTAATTAAAAATTGGTATCCGAAAACTGTCCAAATTTGAATGAAATTTATAGATCACACTTAGAATCTGTTTTATAATTCATTTGAAATTGAAATAAATGTGTCTATTTGAAAATAAATAGTTTAAAGTATTTTGTGCCAAACACAATGCTTATTATTTATATCACTCTAGGTCAGTGGCGTGGCTAGTCCTGCTTGGGCCCTGTATCAAAGTTCCTCAAAGGCCCTTACTAGTGGCCCCTTAACATTTTGCGATTTTTTGCTTACGCGATTTTGGGCCAGCAGAGCTTGAGGGCCCCGTATCATTGATACGGCAGTAGCTACGCCCCTGCTTTAGATATTGCTTCATTTTGTCTTCCTACTTTTTTTGTTAGATGTTTAAAGTAAGAAAAAAAAAAAGATTTAAAAACTCTTGTAAGATATTGCTTTCAAATAAACAACAATTTGAATTTGAAGGACCTTTCTAATAATAAGTAATTATTCATTTATGATCCTAAAAATAATAGTTGTAATATAAATTCATTTTATTCTTAATCAAAGGGTTATTTAAAAAATAATTTTGAAATTTTTTTTATAAAAGACATATTAATTGAAAGAGACCCTAAAAGCTCACTCTGTAACTCGTCCATAGAAATTAAATTAAATAAAAAAAAATTAATAAAAGAACGAAAAATAACTATGTAAAGAGGATGGAATAGCTTTTATGAATTAATTAATTGCACATTATTAACGCAGAAATTCGAAGAAATGTTCTAACTATTGGCAACACACTTCATAATTCTAGTTCATGGTCAAGTACAGAGAAAGACACAAGAGCTATCACCTCCATCTCCAAACTTCCCCACTACGCCAACGTGAGGACCTCGAGCCTCCATAAACCTCTCTACGTGGTGGGGTTTTACCTAAATCTCCCACCGGAAACTACTACGAAATTCAAGATGTGAGCTCACATGACTCGACAAATACATTTTTCATCTTAACTCGTTTATAAAGAATTTTGTTGTGGCTGGGTACAAATAAATAAAAGAACATTTTTGACCAAAAACGGGATGGAAGTTCTTCAGGTACGGCCATGAATGCTCGGCAAGCGCAGCCAAAAGTCTTCAGATTAAACATTTAAAAAATGGCTAGGACTAATATCTCGTCTAATAATTGCATTCTTCTGACCTTATTGTCGTATTCTGAGAAGTCAAAGCTTTTATTTATCCATTTTTGATAATTGAGAACGCACATTTGAATGTGTGTGTGTGTGTGTGCGCGTGCGTGCGTGCGTGCGTGCGTGTGTGTGTGTGTGGGGGTATTTTTAGAAGCATTTTTTATACAAGGAGAACATTTTGAAAAAAGGTTATTCTAAGTTAATTGTTTTCAGAAATATTGTATTTAAATAATTTTTTTCTCAAAATGTCCTAAAAATAATTTTATACATGTATTCTAATCTAAGTGATACTAAATATCATGAAAATTATCCATTTATACGCCTTTTTAAAAAATTACGTTTCCGAACGTAGTCGAATACCTTAATGTTTTATATATTTTTTAAACTATTTTTTTAATGTACTGCCTGAAATATATGTGTATTTATATATATTCCACGATAGGTTTTTTTTAGAAAAATCTTGTTTTGAAATAAATATAATTTTTATAAATTAATATTATAAAATATGTAAATAATAAAAGAAGCGTAAAATTATTAGGCTTATTTTTCTACGTAAGTAAATTTAAATAAGACAAAACTAATTTTCTTGTTTCTAAGTTTAACTAGTCAACTAGTGAATCCATTAAATTAATTATTTTTCTTTAGGAATATTCTGTAGAATTTACGTATTTAAATCGAATGAAACACCCTCTTAAAAGTACTTAAACCTTTTAAAAAATCTCACGTATTTCTCCCACCATATTTTCAAAACAAGAGAATGAAATGATTTATTAACTAAAAATACACTAAAGTTATTTATCCATGAACGTGAACTTCTTAAGAATGCGGTGTTAGCTTCTTTTGCGGCACAACAGCTTTTAATCAAATTAATAAATAAAGTGAGAATAATGCTAAAGGCAAACAAATTAAAAGATTTACGCATTTTTTCACCTTTTGCGTCTTTGTTTTGTTCTTTATACTTGATGAAGAGTGAAGTATAATGCTGGAAATGAATATGTGTGTAGAGATTTATTACTTCCCACAAACTCTAATCCTATTAGCATTAAGGAAAACCTCTTTTATGCTGTGTAAAATTTCTATTAAATTTCTTAGATGAATTTGTTTTCTAAAAAAACAATAAATATAATTCATATTTTAATAGAAAAAAAGAAGATAGTTTATGAAAGCTTAGCCGCTTTTATTGTGTATTTATTGTAAATGGAAAATTTTTTTAATTTTATTTGAATTTCAAAAGCCCTTTTCTCCGACAAACTTGATATCAAGTATTTCTATTATTCACTTTATATTTTAATTTGATTATTATAAAGTGGAATTATATAAAATATTATTTCGAAATAATCTATCTCATTTTATAATGAAAATTTGCGAGCAGAAAGAGTAAAAAATGTTATAATTAAAATATTAGCATTTTTGTTTATGGTAAAAATATTGGTTCTTTTTTTTTCATTATAATTATTATTCCATTTCATATCTGTTATGTTTAAGTATTATTTTATAGAAGTATTAAAGCATATTATACAGAAATATATTTATTTATTTTGTTAGATTTTCATTTCTTTCGGAAAAAAATTCATTATTATACAAAAGCCCATTCAAGTACTTTTGAAATACCAGAGATCGTATTATCATACCTTAGAGTTCAAAATATAAATATTATTTTGAATTTGGGAAATTTTTGAGAAAATATTTTGAAAAAATTAACATTATATTCAAGATTTCCTGTTATGTATTTTTTTAAATAGTTCCAAAACCATTCAGTATTTCGTCAATATTAGAAACTCGGAAAATACACAAAAGAATTTCACCATCCAAAGAAAACAGTTGAGACATGGCCATCCTGCGATAGCCATGTCTTACGTGATCCGCGTAAGCTAGAGGTGTGGGATTATCTAAAAGATGAGACATTTTGGATTCTTAACACAACTTTTATTAAGAATAACTTAAATTACTTAATTCTAAATAACAACTTTCTTAAAGTGAGAATAAACCACTAATTAAACTGAATATGCAAGTCAGATCGCACAACTAGATCACTTATCTTAATTATAATAATTATACTGTCTAATCTAACTTCCTATACAAAATATTACCTTTTATAGAGTCACCTTCCTTCCTTGGTTGAAGATATTCCTATTTTGTTAATTTTAGGAGAGAATACTCAGGCTTTCTTAATCCTTCATATAATCTTATTAATGATGATGAGCGTATCCCTTCTTCCAGAGCTGTGGTATCTAATATTTATTCCGAACAATTCCGTACTTGCTTATTCCCTAGGCTTGCCGTCATATCTCACCAAACCTTCTATCCTTTTAAAGTATATCCCATTTGCATATTCGTTCTGTTTCTCTTCTTGGTATTGGGTTGGAAAAGTTTTGCCATTAAACGTGGCCGTCAAAGAACTTAGGAGTTATGTTAGAAGAAGAACGCGAGAGACGTCACACAGTGCGCAATGTTTATTTGGATGGAAAACATGTATTTATACAAATTTCTCTTACAAATGAAAATAAAAGTAATCATAACAAAAAATGCAAGTTCAGAGAGAAAGAGGAACTCTTCCTCAAGAAAAGTTCTCATATATCATTCTTGCTTCTATAGATAAATACTTTACAATACAGAAATAAAAAAAACTTATCTATCAATACACTTTAATTAGTTTTAAAAGTTCACCATATCAAAAGATCGTTTTAGTAAATTACTGGTTGATTTCTCTCTTTGTACACGGAAGGAACAAAAAAAAATACATCCTCTTTAAAAGCATTGTCGTATAGTCATATTTATTGGGTTGGCAGGAAAAGTAATTCCTGTTTTTTATAGTAAAAAAATTATCTTTAATCTTTCAAATATCTTCCATTTTGCTCAATTAACTGTTGCCATTTTTCTCATAAATTCTTGAATCCACTTTCATTAAGTTTCTGGTCCTTATCAGCAAAAAAACGCCATATGTAAACGTCGGCGTATGTAAACGTGCCGGTGCGTTAATTTCCCCAGACGTACATATACATATACGTCTTTCCGAAGTACGATCTTTTCTCTCGGTGGTATCCATAAAATTATTCCGAAGGCTTTGGAATGCAGTAAAAAGACCTTGACAGAGTTTGCAACAGATTTACTTATTTCAGAGGATTTGCTTATTTATTAATTTTCTAACCTCCACCCCCTCTACCAATATACCACATACGCTCGCTACGTGTTAAGAAAATGGTAGAATTGGGGAGTGAATCGCGTAATTTTTCATCGTCATTGAAGGGATTAATTATATAAACCTACAAATTATTAAGATAATTGTTATAATTTCTGCATATAATTTTGTATATGACAAGCCCATGGGGTCATTGTAATTGTTAAAATTGTTCTTAACTGAATAGTTAACTTAGTATATTCTTAATTTATTTCTTAAATTAATTATAAAATATATTGCACAGTATACTGATATATATATATATATAAGTGTATTTATTATATTAAAGTAATTGTGTATTTTATTTTTTTATTTTGAGTAAATTAATAATTTTTTTAAATAATCTTTTGTTTTCAACTTCCCAATATCCTCGCACCCCCTGCTGGGGTTATCACGCCCTCATAGAGAGGCGCGCCCCACAGTTTGAGAAACCCTGATTTAAAGTCATCGTTATTCTTTAAAAGTTTTCGTAAAATTCGTAATAAAGGATAATTAGATGTGCAAGGCTATATGGAGGATGAAATATCACTTCCCAATTAAGTACCAATAATTTCGTACGTCTTACTCAAGATTATATTAAAGATGCATCAGTTTGGTGATTTTTTTTTAACCTTTATATTAGCTCACACTCTTGTATATTTATTTTTTATTTGATGTATTCAATCTAATAAGATTTTTTAAAGCAATCAATTGAGCTGAAATTTTAAATATACATGATTTTTGGACGTACGAAATTATTGCATGATAAAATAATTGATTAAACCAAATTATTCAAAGAATTACAAATACAGCTACGTTGGCA
This sequence comes from Trichonephila inaurata madagascariensis, assembly GCA_019973955.1. NCBI lineage: Eukaryota > Metazoa > Arthropoda > Arachnida > Araneae > Nephilidae > Trichonephila > Trichonephila inaurata. Next base: position 33,821 of record BMAV01000861.1, on the reverse strand, counting down.
TCATTTTTGGCACTTGATCAAAATTGAAAAGGTTTTTCTAGTTTAAAGCATTCAGTTACTGAAATTTATAAGACGATATTTTGGATGACAATAGATACTTTGATAATTAATAAAATTAATTACCATTAAGTTGTGATTTTTCCCCTTATGATATACATATTTATATTAATTGTAACTAGTTAATAAAAAGTAGCTAAAATAAAATTTTTCTTTGTTAATCTAATTAGGAATTGACTTAAAATTATTTTATATTACTTGTTTCGATTACTATTATTGTAGACGATTTATTATTCATTCCAGACCGTGCACATCGGTTGATTGATTGATTGAATATTAACGTCGCACTGTTCAGCTACACGAGGGCTTTTGGCGACGGACCACGTAATTTTGAACCATGGTCAAGTGACGTGGACGACACCTGAGCTGGCACCCCCTCTCCTAACTACCACACCACACCAACGGGAGGACGTTTCAGCTCCCGACAGATTTAACGTGCATCGCTGCCCTACACGGAGGGTCTTTGATGGTACTGGGCTCGAACTCGTGACAAGGCAAGCCACAATCCGATACCTATACCACTCGGCCACCGCGGCCATCCGTGCACATCGGATTATTATTTATATCGAAGTTTACTAAACTTTTTTGTTGTGTGTTAATTACTGGTATACATATGAAATACGTGAGATAGATGAACAGAAACATATAACACAATCACAGAAGAATACATATTTTTATTAGAGAGGATAATCCCAACAAAGAACAGAAGATGTACACTGCTTTCCTTTCAAGACGGGAATCCATTTTCAGGCGGAAGTCCGACTTCTTTTCCCGAAGGTACATCCATGCCTTACTCGGGATTCAAACCCGAACCCACTCGATTACAAGCCGAGTGTCATAACCACCATACTGGGTGGGGCGGCTACGAAACTTTTGAAAGTGGTAAAATTTAGTAATAATGATGACCTCAAATCTTAGTTTTTTGCTGATAAGGACCAGAAACTCTTTAACTCGGAATCATGAAAATGCCAGAGAATAGCAGCAGGTAATCAAACAGAATGGAAGATATTTGACACTGATTAAAATTTATTTATAGTATAGAAAAATTTTACACTAAAAACGAAATTCCTTTCTTGTCAACTCAATATTTTCATCACGAAAAAAAAAATTAGGATTTTCTTTGCTGGATAACATGCATGTTTTAAATACTTGTATAAAACATCGATGTATTGCCACTAATGAATAAATTTTTGTCATTATATGAAATATTTATGCGGGCTTGAAAGCAGATAAAAGAGATTTTCATCCAATATGCAAGCGCGCATAAAACAAATTATGGTAATAATATGCAAACGGAAAAGAAACCTTTCATCATTTGAAATTACACACAAGCTTATCTTATATCATGTTACTACAAAAAAAACTAAAAAACTAATGGTAAAAGAAAAATATTCCGAATAGTATATTGAATTCGATGAAAATCTGATATCTTTAACAACTTCGAACAGACTTTGGAAAGCATGCAAGTTTGCATTACAAAAAATTTTTTGGAAAATCGCTTATATTCATCTACATTTTTCATATTTCGGAACATAACTTTCGCGATCTAAAAAAAATATCAACTCTTTAGAATGCACTTGCGCAATATTTACATAAAAAGCATTCTTAACGTTTTCAAACAAATGAAAATTTTCTTTCATATGCTCTTCAATGCTGCATTGAAAAGGAATCGCAAAATAACGAGGCTCCTTTTGGAAACTCAACATAAATAGCTCAAATAAAATTATTTTATGATGATAATAGTCAAATTTTTTATTTTAACTTACGTAGACATGATTATAGAACTAGCCGATTAATATAAAGTTGCATACTTATATTTTATTATAAAACTCATTTGAAAGGGGGATGCGAACAGAAAATATTTCTTTTTAAATATGTTTGAATCTGAAAAGTAGGAAAGGTCAAATGTGCTCAAAAATGTATGAAAAGAGTCTCACTGCAAACAGAAATATTCTTTTTAATGACAATGTTGAAAAGCATGCGAGAGAAAATTTTCGTTTGTTTGAAAAATTTCTATTTTTTTTTATAATGTAGGAGTAAACTTGTAAACAAAAATGGATTCTTCCAGACCAATCTAGAAAAGTCCAGGGTGGATTATTTTAAGACATAACACCAGAAGAGGGAAAATGACTTCTGTGCTTATATAAAAATGATGCTGGAAAGCAACATTGAAGTCAAATACGTGGGATGTTCCGCAAGTAAATTTCATTCTTTTTTTTTAAAGGTAACTTAGTACATCCAGGGAAAAAACAAACCCCATAAGAAACTACATTCGATTTTGATTAAACGACAGAAGGAGTTGTAAGAGGCTCGCACTCTCGGGGACATCTAGATGTGAGGGTGGAAGGGAAGAAGCACTCGACATGATCCAACTAATTTATTTATTTCCACACAAAGAATAGACACAATTTCACCTAATAATAGTAAGAGAATGTCTCAATGATAACCGTGAAAGTGGAACAACGACAATAAAACGTGAGTGATTAGGAGACTATCAAACTTGATTCTTATCTAAATTAAGGATCTATACCAGGGATGGCGAACCTTTATGGATCAACGTGCCATTTTTTCTAAAGAAGGGTTGAATGAGGTATAGACGTGCCGTCAAATAATTTTGACTTGTGATTATTGAGAAAATAATAAAACTAAATACTAAAACACAAAACTCTATATACTACGAAAAAAATACCTTTTGTGCACGATAGAGTTATAAATGTTTTGGTTATACGTGTAATTCAAATTAAATTAACAATAGTGTGATTTGTTGTTGCAAATAGAATGACAAATAAATTATATCAGGATTGTAAGATTTTACTTTTTATAGAATACATGCTGAATTTCAGTCCTCTGCCAAATGGTTTATTATCAATTAGCAATTATTTTTGCTGTGGTTCACTATTTTTGAAAGGAGGGTTTGTGTGTGCGATTTTTTTTCAAAATACCGTTTTATAGACGATGTTCTGCATACCGCTATTCCTGAACAAAAAACACACACCGCTTTGTCGCCTTTACTAATAATGCCATGTTTCTCGGTCCACCAAATTTGAAATTCTATGTTACACTTACTATCTTGCCCTTTTTATTCTTTTGTTGAACTAACCATGTTTAAATAACACTTAAAAACCGTAAAAATAGCACAAATAAACTTTAAAATACAGTTGTATCAATGAAATTGACTATGTGCTGGGTTTAGTAGCAATTGTAGTCTACGGCGTAACTTGACAAGACAATAACAAACAAGTGTGCTCCCTGCCACCCCGCGACAGATTACTTCGTTTTTTTTGTAATACTTCATAATGAACTTTGAAAAATGCAAATCCATTTTGATCATTGGCGTGCCAAAATATTGCTCATGCCATCAATGGCAGCGTGCCTTTGCCATCCCTGATCTATCCCATCATCCGATTTAATCTAATCTCAATTCAATCTTAGTGAACAATTGTCACTTTAAAGTTTCCTCTCTAATAAAAATCAAATCATTATAATTCTAATATTATACCTTCAGTAGCAATCTCCCCTGGATCGAGTATACCCTTCTCTTCTCTCAAGCTAGAAAACCTTGCCTATATATATTTATAGTAAGTTAATTTAAATATTACGATTTTCTTCTTCCGAAGGGTTGGTTGTGAATAACGGGAATTGATAGTCCAAAGATTTCCCAAGAGGATTAGAAGGAAAAACGCGTATAGATCCGTCACAGAGTGTCAACGTTGGAAGAATGATGTATACACAAAATGTCCTGGAAAAAGAGAGTAACAGTAGGCGGGCGTGCACGAGTTAATTTGAATACAAATCACGATATCCAAATAATGTGGTCGCCAATAGAAGTACGTACTGCTGTTTGATATGAATGGACACCAAGACAAGTGTCCGTTATCCATTAACGCCTAAAGATGTGTATGGTGAAGGGGCCATGTCTCCGTTAAATGGTTGGTTACTGGTGTTGCATGTTCAATGAAGGAAAACCAGGAATCAGGAAAAAACAAGATTAAGGCTCAACAAAGAAAAACAACATTGTGAACAAAAATTTTTTAGTAATGGCATACAAATTCAATTCTAAAACAAATTCCCAAAAATTTATGGAGGGGGGTGGAACCGGGGGGTGGGGGCAAGTTTTAAATAATTGGTGCCAAAAATTTTGATCTTTTTGAATAAGGGACCCCCAAACAGGAGGGCCCCCATCCATTAACCTAACTCTTGGTGAACCAATGTCCTTAAAGGTTTTTCTTTTAAAATATCATATCCAAATTCCCTAATTATTTAAAATGATCCTAACAAGTAAACTTTCTAAGTGGAAAATTTTATATTTAATAAGGAAAATTAAATTACATTTCCTTAAAAGGTGTTATCACGAATGATAGCAAAGTACCCGGAGGTTAGTGGAAAACGGTTTTTAAGGAAGGAGAAGGGAAAATGAGTCAAGTCCCTAAAAAGGAGAAAATCGAAAACTCCCAGTTTAAATTTAATTTCAATCCCCCAAAATTATTGCCACCTATAAAGTCGTAGAATCCTTTGTAGAATGAAAAACGGAAGGCCCCCACATTTCTTACAACTGTTTGTAAAAGCCAGTCAATTAAATTGTATCTGGGGATCAGAAAATTGCAGGATGAAATTCAAAATAGGCATCCTACCGGATCCAAAGAAAAACAACATTGCTAGAATGCAAAACATTGTGTAGCTCAATGACATAAAAAGAGCCAAGTTCAATATGAAGCAAAATTCCTTTCAAAACAGAGTGCTGAGATGGAGAAGGCTGTGCAACAATTCCTGGCATCGCAAGGCACCGAGTTTTACCAGAGTGTTTTCTTCACACGGATTGCATCGATGATAAATAACTCAATGTCGATGGTGACTTTGCTGAAAAATAGTGTAAGGTACACATGTGACGGATCTATACGCGTTTTTCTAACTAATCCTCTTGGGAATCTTTGGAAGATATACTCGAGCACGACTGATTGCACTAGTGATTTGATTCTTATCAGGTGGTAACTTTAAAGTGATGATGTTCACTAAGATTGAATTAAGATTAGGTTTAATTGGATGATAGGTTAGATCCTTAAATAAAATAAGGAACAAGTTTGATAGTCTGCTAATCGCTCATGTTTTACTGTCGTTATTCCACTTTCACAGTTAACAATGAGCCATTCTTTTACTATTATTAGTTGAAATTGTGTCTGTTCTTTGTGTGTGGAAATAAATAGATTAATTGATCATGTCGAGTGTTTCTTACCTTCCCCCCACACATCTAGATGCCCGCGAGAGAGGCACGAGCCTCTTACGTAAATTCAGGATGTAACTTTTTTACAATAAAGTTTCCGTCTGTAAAAATGATGAAACTTACTTTTGAAACATCCCTCGTATTTGACAGCAGTTTTCGTTTTATTAGCTTTTTACGAAATTATGATTACGGATTTGAATTGTGTGCTGTGTTTGATATCTGTATGATTTTTAACTGTGTGTTATTGTAGACTTATACATGTATATTGTTTCCTGTTAGAAGAAAATCTATTATTTTTAGGGTTCCAAAATAAACCATAATTTATCTCGAGAGAGCCTGCTTGTCCATGCTAAATCCATGGCCTTTCTTGCCTTTGAAAAGATGGTCAACATCCTAACAATATATTATTACATATGTTTTCATATTTTAAATTATATATATTTTAGCCTGTTTCATAGCACTCCGACCTCCTGTAATTTCCCTCTTGTCATTTGTGCGTGGCTGAAATGTGAAAAGCAAAGTGGCAGTTATAGTGCAGTCATCGCCATCTGACCAAGCTAAAAATTACAATACAGGGAGCAGCCAAATTAAACTTCTATTACTAATGACTCCTGGTTTTCAAAATTAAAAATGTACCCATATGTATGTTCAGAAGAAAAGTGACTTACTCACTTGTCACATAAACTCTTAGACCTACAGACTTGAAATCTAGCCAGTATGTTACTTTTGATGAGTAAAGATCCAGACCGAGGGTCGGCTACCCTTTAGCTCTGGTATGCCAAATCGATCTACCACCAGATGATTCAGCGTGCCATACAGTAGAACACGTTTGAAACATCTCGGTTCCCTCAATAATGCATGCAGAGTTGGAGAATATAGGTCAAAAATATATATTTACGGTTTCATTACATATTAATTTTGCTATGTATATATATATATATATATCATTTAAACATATTTATTAACATAAAAATAAACAGAATAAATACAGCTTTGTTTCAACGAAAATAAAAGTAATTAAAATTGTACATGTATTATGTATTTTTAAACATATTTATTAAAATAAGAAATAGACAACATAAAATATACGTATTTTCATTCATTGTAGTTAAATAAAAAGATAAATAAAAATTTTAATGTAAGCCTAGTACTTGCACCGCTCTACTTTCGTATCGCAAAATCAGAGGTATAATGTGCGACTTTCAATTTGATACGAATTTGAGCATCCAGTTGTAAAACAATTTTTTGCGGACTCGAAATATTTTTCATATGAGGAAAGACTTTTTCCTTAGAAATGAAGAATCAAATACGAAAATCAGGAAACATCTTGCATTAGATGATTGGGTCACATCTATATATATATATAAATAGATGTTTGTAGAAATGAAATCGCGCATCACCCCCAACACTGTTCAACCGATATGAAAATTGGCATTTATATGTATTTTTTGTGGAGAAGGTTTTTGTGCTATCCTCTTTGTTGCAGCTCCCCATCAGATGGCGTTATAGTATATCAACTTCTGTACCGTTCAATCAATCACCAAGTTGCCAACTTCGTCGCCAAAAAGGATGCCAACTTGGCTGTATCGCCATTTTTCGCCATGTTTCCATTAAATCACCATTATAATATAAGGAATTGCACTGCTTGCGAATATTATAAATTTAACATAAAATAAACACAACATAAAGCAGTATTAATGTATTACACATCCAAATATAAATTATTTACACTCTTTTAACCGTTCATTACACAAAATGTGCAGCAATGTGTTACTTTTGCTGAGCATAGATCAGCTTAGGAAAGTATTTTCAAAAATCGACCCCCATGAGAGTTACGGGTCGTTATAAATATTTAAAAAAATCTCCTTTTTATCAACTATTAGATCTACAGACTTAAATATGGGTTTCAACTTGCGACATAGCCATCCTGTGATGACTATGTCTGGAGTGATTCGCGTAAGCTAGAGGTGTGGATTATCTAAATGATGAGACATTATGTAATTCTTAACACAACTTTTATTAAGAATAACTTAAATTACTTAATTCTAAATAACAACTTTCTTAAAGTGAAAATGAGCCTACAATTAAACCTTATTTCAAGTCAGATCACGCAACTAGATCACTTATCTTAATTATAATAATTTAACTGTCTAATCTAACTTCCTATACAAAATATTACCTTTTATAGAGTCACCTTCCTTCATAGGTTGAAGAAATACCTATTACGTAATTTTAGATGAGAAGATTCAGACTTTCTTAATCTTTATTATATTCAATTGCGATGAACGTATCCTTCTTCCAAAGCTGTAGGACGTCTAACCTTTATTCCAAACAATTCCACACTAAGTTATCTCTAGGCTTGCCGCTATATCTCATCAAAGCTTCTATCCTTTTAAAGTATATCTCATTTGCATTTCGATCCGTTTTCTTCTTGGTATTGGGTTGGAAAAAGTTTTGATTAATCGTGCGTCAAAGAACTTAGGAGTTATGTTAGAAGAAGGACGCGAGAGTCCAAACTGAGATATGTAAAAGCTCTTTTTTTTGCTAAATTTGCAATTCACGTAAAATTAACTCATTAAAAACTTCTTTATCCTTCAATCTGTATTGTTTTATATTTTTTTTTAATTCTCCCGTGCGAAGAACGGGTATACCAGCTAGTATTTATATAGATATAATGATGCATTTCCAACTAAAAAGATAACTTCTTCAAGAATCGATGGATAACTAAAGAAAGGAAGACCACTAACTCGTTGACTGGATAATATCGAAAATGATTTAAGGATAATTGAGAGAACCGAAGGAGGGCTTTTGCGCCGGATAGGGCCAGACGGAGAAGACTGTGAGACAGCCATGGCATGCAACAGGCTGTAGTACTTAAGAAGAAGAATATAATTTGTCACCGAAATATTAAAAAGATTTAATTACTTCAATATGCTACAGAATACTTACTAGATATTTATCCAAACAGAATCATCAAAATTTGAAACATCTATTTAAAAATTTCATGAATATAAAAATTTAACTTTCCCTCTCTTTAAGGTATCCGACGACGTTCGGGACCGTGATTTTAAAAAAGCGTATAAATGGATAATTTTCATGATATTTAGTGTGACTCAGATTAGAATACATGCATAAAATTGTTTTAAGGACATTTTGACCAAAAACAATTATTTAAATGCAATATTTTGGCAAAAAATTAACTTAGAATAATCTTTTTTCAAAATGTTCTCCTTTTGTGAAAAATGCTTCTATTATAAAAATATTTTGCTTGTATATAGCTCAGACCTCTCTACAGAGGCTCAACTAGAATTTTTGAAGAATTCACATTATTTTCAGAGTTACCACCAATTGAAATAATTATTGGCGTTTTTTTCTTCTTAAAATTGCTCCTCTTTGTTGTCGTAAAATATGGATAAACCCACTTCTAAGTTATATAATTCAAAAATTCTAGTTGAGCCTCTGTACAGTGATCTGAGCTATATACAGGCAAAATATTATTATAATAGAAGCATTTTTCACAAAAGGAGAACATTTTGAAAAAAGATTATTCTAAGTTAACTTTTTGCCAAAATATTGTATTTAAATAATTTATTTTGTCAAAAGGTTTTTATAAAGCAATTTTGTACATGTATTCTAATCTGAGTGACACTAAATATCATGAAAATTATCCATTTATGCGCTTTTTCCAAATCACGGTTCCGAACGTAGTCGGATACCTTAAGGGAACATAGTACGATTTAATTGACAAAAATCGGTTAAAAATATCAAATCTAATTTTTTCTTAGCCTAATTATGTTTATAAACTTTTCTCTACAAATTCACAGAATTTGAAAGCTCTAAGTTTAAAAAACGCACAGTTGTGATTACTTTTACATTTGTTTTTATTCACATCCTAATGGCACAAACCAAAACTTTAAACTGACTTATGCCGGAAAGGTAAAATAACTAGTTTGACTTCATTTAAAATGCTAAGGTTTTTTTTCAATTGCGTCTAATACTTGGAAATTTTTTTCACCTGTTGCTAATAGTACATGGAATAAAAGTTGGTATGCATTTTAAATCAAAGAAATACTCATTATTTAAAAAATAATTAAATTTAGAATTAACATATTTTTTAAGGAATTTTCAAAAAGCATTCATAAAAAGAAGTATATTGCACGAATACCAATCATATTATCGCAAAACCCATACCAACTTTTTTATACATATTTTGACGTATTTGTAAATCAAATTTCATATATGTACGTAAATTTTTGTTGTTGTTGTTGCAAACCCCCCATTGGCCAGCCAGTCAATTTTTGTAGGAGGAGTAGCATTTTAAAATCACTTCATTAGTTCCCAAGTTTTTAACTTAAAAAATTAAATGGTTAGCTTTTTATGAAATTTTGAGCACAAAATCTGTTTTAAATCATACATACACATAGGAGGCAACCAAAAAAATTATGAAAATCATTAAATTAAAAAGTTTGTGTAAATCGTACCATGTCCCCTTAATCTATCTTACTTTTAAGCATAACTGAAAATTTTTTAATGTTATGACATTTACAAGTCAAAAAGATGTTTTGAAGGAAATATTGTAACATTTAAAAAATAAAAAACGTTTCGAGTAAATTTATATTTTATCTCACTGCACTCAACAATTCAAAAACAAATTTGCTACAATTCAAATCACGCGTTTCTTTACTTGTAAAGATCAAAAATTCTCTTTAAGCATAAACTTGTGCATAAAAATAAAATTATTTTCCAACCGGCTTCTTGCTTCCCTTTCTGCATATAAAACAATTAGTTTCCCAAATCACGCCTTTGTCGTTAGAAAACAATAACAAATAAAATAAAATAAATTTTAAATGTCACGCGCATGTATATATTCTTATTTATAAGTTCTGATTCTATACATCCTTCTAGAAACCGTGAACAGTATTATAACTTCGTGACACACATTTGCGATAATTTAAAGCATGTAAATATGAGAAAAATAATTTATGAACTTGAAAAATACATAAGTTATTTATTCGGAAGGTGAACTCCTTAAGAATGATTTATAAGCATTTATTTTACTATAGTTTTCAGCATATTTAGTAAAGAAAATAGAGAATGTTTTTAACAAATAAATTACTTTCTTGTCATATCTTGTGGATGTACTCATTTTATTCAATTAGTAAGGAATGAAATAATGCAGAAAAAGACAAATGAAAATCTGTATTTTTCCATCCTTAGTTTATAAGTTAAACACATTTATATTTTTGTAGTTAATTTTTTTTTATTTCTTATATAAGCTCCAGAAGATTACTTATTGAATATTTATAGGCCTTTAATCATTTTATTTCAATAAATATTGTTTAATTTACTTTATTATTAGTTGTTTTACTTAATTTACTGTCATTTGTTAAATTTATTAAACAAATAAATTTAATTTTCATCCCTATTTCAGATTATCACCTCCTAAAGTAAAAATTCACACCTAATTTTCTTTTTTCGAATAGAAAAATATTCCTGTAGTAATACCGTACTTTTATTTATAAAAAGTATATACAAAAAGATTTCTTTAATGCATACTAATTTCATTTATGTCAATTTTTTTTTTATGTTTAAATATCTTCTCCCCATTCTGTAACATTAATTCTTTAACATCCATTACCATTTTAATGTATAAATTTTACTTTTTTCATTCATTCATTGAAGCATGACTGTATATTAAGTAATATCTGACTAAGCTGTGTCAAAAATTGATTATTTTACAATAATGCGTTTATTTGTTATGGAGATGAATCTAAATGCCAAAATCGAAAAGGAAATAATAAGGAAAAATATAAAAATCGAATAAGGAAAATCGAAAATATAGAAAGAAAACCTAGAACATCCTGAAGGAGCGTCACCTGTGTTTACAAAAGGCAACAACCACCGAAGAAAAACAAAATCATTCTTTGGCACCTTGGGGATCATGAATCCTTTATTTACTCTAAAACCGGGGTAGGCATTAAGTCGATCGCGATAGACCGGTGGACCGTTAAGACATTATAGGAGGACCACCTCAAGATTAGCAGATAGTAATTATATATCAAAATAATCAAGATTAGCATACAGTGTACAGACTAAGTCTTTTATTGACTATAACTACAAGAACTAACTTTAGATGATCATATTTTAATTTTTAAGGTATCCGACTACGTTCGGAACCGTGATTTTGCAAAAGCGTATAAATGGGTAATATTTATGATATTAGTGTCACTTAGATTAGAATATATGTATAAAATTGTTTTTTAAGGACATTTTGCAAAAAAAAATTATTTAAATTCAATATTTCAGCAAAAAATGAACATAGAATGCCCCATTTTCAAAATATTCTCCTTTTGTGAAAAATGCTTCTATTATAACAATATTTTGCCTGTATATAACTCAGACCTCTGTACAGAAGCTCAATTAGAATTTTTGAAATATATAACTTAAAAGTGGGTTTATTCATGTTTTACGACAACAGACGGAAGAAATTTTAAGAAAAAAACGCCGATAATTATTTCAATGCGATGTAACTCTGAAAATAATGTGAATTTTTCAAAAAGAATAGTTGAGCCTCTGTATAGAAGTTTGAGCTATATACAGCTATATTATTATAATCGAAGCATTTTTCACAAAAGGGGAACATTTTGAAAAAAGATTATTCTAAGTTCATTTTTTGCCGAAATATTGTATTTAAATAATTGGGTTTTCAAAATGTCCTTAAAACAATTTTATACATGTGTTCTAATATAACTGACACTAAATATCATTAAAATTATCCATCGATGCGCTTTTTTAAAATCACGGATCCGAACGTAGTCGGATACCTTAATATATTTTGAATTGTTTGATAGTAAATACATCACTTGATATTCTTATATTTGCGGCTAATATTATTATGTTTGTATCTTGCGTTTTGCATTACATGCGGTCTTATAGGAGTAATTTTTTTTATTGTAGATATCTAGGTAAGCCTATATTAAGTATTTATTAATTAGTTATATAATCTATATTGTAGACCTTTTTCTTAGCTCTTCACTCCTACGCCGCTGGAGCGACTGCAACACCTTAAAAAACAGAGATAGCCTGTACCCTGGAAAGGTTTGCCACCCATGCTCTAAAAGGAAAGAATGTGTGAGAAAGAATAAAAAGTTCCAAGGATTTTATTTTGAGATACTAATGTGTGTGAATAGTAATAAGCACACACACAGAGAAATTCATAATTCCCTCAAAAGTTTCTGAGCGCTGAAGTATGTGTGTGTGTGTGTGTGTGTGTGTGTGTGTGTGTGTGTAGTGTGTGTGTGTGTGTGTGTGTGTGTGTGTGTGTTGTGTGTGTGTGTGTGTGTGTGTGTGTGTGTGTGTGTGTGTGTGTGTGTGTGTGTGTGTGTGTGTGTGTGTGTGTGTGTGTGTGTGTGTGTGTGTGTGTGTGTGTGTGTGTGTGTGTGTGTGTGTGTGTGTGTGTGTGTGTGTGTGTGTGTGTGTGTGTGTGTGTGTGTGTGTGTGTGTGTGTGTGTGTGTGTGTGTGTGTGTGTGTGTGTAGAAAGAACATATGAGAAAATATAGAAACACACATACACACTTCAAACTTTGTTTTCATGTTTTACATATCTTCTATAAATTAACCCTTGGCGACACGAGATACATCAAAGTGATGTAGTCCAGTTTCTACCGCACTACTCTACGTGGTACTATGAACATTATTGACAGCATGTGTTATCCTTTCCTTTTTATCCGTATTATCCAAAATTTGATTTTTTGGATAAGACACCAGTTTTCGTACCCCCTTTGCCGTATTATGCAGCAGAACTGTGTGAAAGAATAACACATGCTGTCAATAACGTTGATAGTACCATGTTGACTACAGTGAGGAAGGAATTGGGCCTTCGCATTGATATGCGCCGTGTCGCTAAGGGTTCCATACAGAGCCTGAACTCAGGCGCAACAACCCATGAGGGCCAAGGCCTACTGTACCCCTCCCAGTATACGTGACCACTGGGCGCTGAGGTGCATGATCAAATGTCCCGATCAGATGGTCAGTCTGAAGCGAAACCCCCAGTGTTCAGTTCCCAAGCAAACTTGATACTAATTTATCAACTCACTGGAGGGATGAGTCGACCTTGCCCACCCTAAGGATAGAACCCCGGACCTGTGGTGTGGAAGCGCGATACGCTACCACTCGGCCACTGGGCCTGTTCCATATACAACACCTGTAAAATATGTAAACAAAACTTGAATATATTAATATAATAGAAGCATTTTTTACAAAAGGAGAACATTTGGAAAAAAGGTTATTCTAAGTTAATTTTTTGTCAAAATATTGTACTTAAATAATTTTTTGTTGTAATACTATTCTTAACCCAATTTTATATACATTGTCTAATCTAAGTGACGCTAAATATCATAAATATTATCCATTTACACGCTTTTGCAAAATCACTGTTCCGAACGTAGTCGGATACCTTAATGTATTATACATCCAGATATTCATTATTTACTCTATTTTAAGCATTAATTACACAAAATTCGTAATAATAATAACATATATATATATACATCCATTATCTTAACAAACGATTTTCTGGAAGTATAAGTTTTCTTACTAAATTAATCAAATTGCTCAACGCATCGGTGCATAACATACTTTTTCCTTTATAAAACAACTTTCCAGAGCATGGAAACAGAGCACTATAGCCTATTTTGCAACACATTTTACATTATTCAGAGCTTGACAAATACAGCACCAGAAATTCGATAATGCTGCTGGCTTTTACACCGAACTGGATTCTCTTAACTCTTAAATGATAGAATCCGAGATCTTAGAAATCATCAAAACAGAATTTTCAGATACAGGAAAATCACTTACGCTGATTAAACAGCGCTCATTAAAGAAAGTGAAAGTGTGACAAACACACACTAAATGTTTCAACCATCTGAAATGTGAATACGCTCTTAAATGTAAGATTGCAGGTTGTTATTGTGATAAATACTTTCCCAGAAATAAAACAGTACTTTAACTTGTTTTCATTTTAAAAATGCAAAAATACACCTACTTATATTTGAAGATGCTTTCTAAAGTAATCTAATTCAAACCGACCTGAATCCACTTCAATGACTAATTGACCAAATCATCAATCTTAGTATTAATCAAATTATCTACGAAGCGCCCTCGCCTAGCTTCACGTTAATTACTATTTATAATCCTGTTAGCTTCTAACCCCTCTTTTACTCGAGCTTGAAAGTTAATATTTATATACAACCCTTGATCTGCATAATCGCATCTTCTTCGTTGGAAAGTTTTCAATAGAATAATATTTAAAGACCCATTGTTCCCCAAGAGGATTAGTTGGAAGAACCGCAATAGACCCGTTACAAACCCATAGGCTTGTCATATAAAAAAGTATATACAAAAATTAACACTTATGTTAAAATTAGTGCAATTTATAATTCATCCCTTAAATGCGGATTGAAAGTTAACGCGATTCGCTCCCCAATGTTACCGTTTTTCACAAAGGAGCACACTCGGGGAGGGGGAGGAAAGGAATAAATAAGCAAATCCTTGAAATAAGTAAATCCTTTGCAAACAAAGTCAAGTTCCTTTTATTGCATTCCAAAGCCTTTAGAATAATTTTATGGATAGAAGTGCACAGAACAGATAGTATTCGGAAAGACGTATAGGCAATTAACGCTTTGGCTGAGTGAGACCCTTATATATGCAAGTGGTACTTAAGAGGTTAAAGTCGTATTGTAGCTTTAGCATATATCATTATTTTATATCATTATTGAATTCAATACATCGTTATTGTATGAAGAGGTGGTGGGTGAAGAAAATTATAATTGAATATTGGGTCACAAATCTTGAAAGTATGAGAAGCACTGCTTTAAACTCAAATTATTTTTATCGTTAAATATTGCATCATTCTAGTTGTTAACACTGTACTGATCCCAATGACACAGGAAGAAATAATAAAAAAAAATGTTTGCTTCCCTCCTGGAACGCGTGGAGTCCATTATGAATTTGCGGGATAGTTTTTAAATTATTATGTATAAAAACTTTAAAATAATATAAATAATAATTTTACGCAAAGATTTTATACATTTGAAAAAGTACACGCAATAGTTTTGAATAAAATATAGAAATGTTTGAACAATCCTTAGAAAAAATGCTATCTTCGTAAAATTATTATTATTCGATTAAAATAAAAGGAAAAAAATTTTCTTTCCCAATATGAAGAATTTTTCCATTCACTTATAACGTTTGTTCGCTAGGAACTAAAAGAAAATACATTTTCGAGAATGTATTCCATTATAGCATGTTTAATCTAATTGAAAAATTTCATTTTCTACAATCTAGTTCAGACTAAAATAGATAAAATCATTACACGACCCAATAATATGCGATGCATTTTTATGAAACTCCCACGCATTTGCATGAATTTTTCATACGCAATGAATTACATTTCTTCAATCGAAAACCTCTTTCAAGAAACTAGCTCTTTTCGTTTGAAATTTTAACATTTCAAACAAGAAATCTTCGAGAACTTTCTACTTTATTATGCATTTTGTTCTTAAAATATTTAAAACTTGTTTCCTCCTTTTTTTTAAAGGAAAGTTTTTACAAAACTCTTATTTTAAGGCCAAATAAAAAAAAATTATTGAATTCTCATAACCTTAAAACAATTTATTTCGTGATTTTTATAGGATTATTGCTGATTTTTCAGTAAGAGTTTTTATTATATTAAACTGATTTAATGCTGGTTTGAACAAAATATCGGGAGAAATTCCAATTTTTTCAAAGGCATATGTAATGTAAATATTAAGCAAACGTATTCTCTTCATAGAATAAGAACTTGTTTCTTATTGAAGTTCAATTCTTTTTCTCAACAAAATTCTTGCAAAACTTTTCCTTTTTTTCTCATAGATAGTCTTACATAAAGCGCATATTTCCGTGAATAAGAAGAATTATTGCAATTTTTTTTAAAGGGAAAGTAAGGGAGGCCGGCTCATTTACGGATCCATTAACCTTTAAAAAAGACGTAGTTTGGGAAAAACGGGAATTTTTTTTTATTCAATTCCTACAATTATCTCACAATCTCCCTATATCTTGTTCAAATTTTCAATCGTTAATAAAGTACATTTTAAAGCGCTCAATTGAGCTGAAATTTTATATACACGATTATTTTGGATGACAATGCGGTAATTTAACTATAATTAATAAAAATTAATTAATTAAAACTAATTATTCAAAGAATTGCAGATGAAGCCACGTTGGCTCCATTTTTGACGACTTAGCGACCATTTTGGTGACTTGTGTCAAAATTTTAAAGGTTTTTTCTCACCTTTTTAAGTGCTCATTTGAGCTGAAATTTCCTATAAATGATTTTTGGGGTGACAATGAGGTAATTTAATTAAAATTAATCGACTGAAATTAATTATTTAAACAATTACAGATACAGTTACGTCGGCTTCATTTTTAGCAAATTGGTTCAAAGATATTTTGTCTCGCATTTAAAGCATTCAGTTGAAATGAAATTTATACACACGATTGAGATTGGGATGACAATACGATACTTAAATGATAATTATTAAAAATTAATTGTCACTTTAATATTATGATTCTGCCATATGTATAAACATATTTATATTAATTGTAATTATTTAATAAAAAGTAACTAAATTAAAAATTTTAGTATGTTATTTTAGTTTTATTTATTTTTAGTATGTAGACCAAACTAAAGAGGTCCTGTCGACCTAATTAACATGACATAAATAAGTCTGAGGCTATTCCTGACAGCTAAGATCCTGCACTATGGAAACGATCGAACAAAGTTATCCAGCGAATGAGCGGCTCCATATCTACACTGGCGGTTCATATCTGTCAGTGAGTGAATATTAGAGTCGCACTGTTCAGCTAATCGATGACTTTTGGCGACGGACCTCGTAATTTTGAAACATGGTCAAGTGACGAGGACGACACCTGATCTTGCCCCCCCCTTCTCCTAACTACGACACCACACCAACTCTCGGCAGATTTAACGTGCATCACTTCCCTATACGGTGGCTCTTAAGTGGTACTGGACTCGAACTCATGACACGCTAGCCATGATCCGATACCTTGACCATTAAGCTGTGACGGGGCTTTATCGCACCTTCTCACTTATCCTCTTGGGGAATCTTTGGGGCCAGAATGGCATTATTTCAATCCAACCCTTGTGAAATTGCCCCCCTAGGGTGCCCTTCTGGATTATCTGCGTGAGCTAGAGGTGTAGGATTAACAAAAGGACTAGACGTGTTCATATTCTTAATATGACTTTATTAAGAATTTAAACTTAAACTTTTAACAGATTAGATGATAATAATATATATGAGAGAATCTACGATGACAAAACACACAATATCAATAATACCGAACTAACATAACACGGACCACTATCAATATCTAACCCGCCTAATTTCAATTCCAATAGTATCACAAGTCCTAATATAAATAGGCAATCCTACCTTGATCGGATCACCGAACTAATCATAAGGGAGTTGCGGCTTTACTCGAGTGCAATAGTGTGCACCTTGACCTAATGGCTCTATCTTCGGGATAACCTCTGTCGGCTGTTACTTTACGAACGTATCACTCCCTATCATAACATTCCCCAAATTGCCATCTCACTTACTGAAACTTCTGATATTTAAAAGCTATCTAATTTGCATCTTAGCTTCACGTTTCACTTCTTGGGTTTTGGTAGGAAAAGAGTTACCATTAATCCATGCCCCAAAAGAACCCAAAGGACATGTTAATGAAAAGACGCGTGAGCCCGTCACACCCTCTCAAGAAAAAACCGCGATATGCAGATTAGTGAATAGATATATAAAGGAGCTTTAGCGTTCGTGAGAAATTCAGACAGAAGCCGGAGAGTAGAATGGTAGTCGGATATTAGTAGAATGGAAGAATGATATTAAATGAATAATAGAGGAATAGAATAGAAGAAAGACAGATAGTTGAAATACAGAACGCCGTGAGATATTGGTAAGACATTTAATATAGAAGTATAATTATAAAGCGGACTTTAGTGTGTTAAGGAATCTAAAGCGGATAATGATTCTTAGGATAGCTTTTCATAAAGATAGTGATTAGGATTCCAAGCGTTATTTACTTAGAATTGATAAGTACGTAGTATCACTCCTGGCTTTTTCCCCAGTAAGACTTTTTGCGTTGATCAACATATTTTTAAATAAAAAAAAGGATTTATTATGGAGCAATGGAGCATTTGGTGATCAATTATTTACCCTCAAATCTGGGGACGTGGATGAAAAATGATCCCCGTCCGTGGGGTATCACAAGACCCCAGGGCCCACGAAAACCCCCAAAAACAAATGAAACCAGCGAAGATGGTTCTGTCCACGAGGATTCATTGGCCGGGAAAAAACCCACCAATACGATGTTGATGCTTGGGGGCCCCCCGAAGCTACAACACAATTAGCTGCTGGCCAGCCCCTCTAAAGTTTTTTTTCAGGGGTTCCCTGTTTTTTAGCTTTGCAGTAATAACCCAACTATGCCTTAACAACACCCCAAAACTAAAATTCGAGCCTCTCATATGGCTGGACTGTGACTCAGTGGGTCCACGCATGTTGGGGTTTCCCAGGCTGGGGGCTGCCCAAAAAACCCAAGAAGGGGCCGAGCCGTCTAAACCCGAAAGTCCTCTTGACCCTCAGAAGGAAAAGAGATTATGTCCAATACATTGACAAAATACGTCCCCGAGAAAGCCACGGGGTCCAAACCCCGATGTTGTTCCCTTTTTCCCCTAACCACCGGCATGACGTTTGGGGGAATTTCCTTTACGGCAGGGCGGCCCCCTCTCGGCCATGCCAGAATGGATGGCGATCACCTACTCCAAAGCACTGGACTCGATGAATACTCGACTTACAAAGTCGTCGGTCGATACTGGGAGGCTCGGCGTCAAATGGTCAAGAAGCTAAGCACGGTCTTTGGATAAATAATATGTATTGTAGTTATTGTGTTGTGTTTAGTGTGTGTTTTTTTCTTCATGTGTTTTTTTAACTGTTTACATCTCTTCAATTGTGTTTGGTGGAATTTTGTGATTCTTTTGGCGCTCGTTTTTCTCTCATGAGCTGTGTAACTGAAGTTTTATCTGGGTTTGTATTTCCAATAAATAAATTAAATTAAATGGTGGAATCAAAATAAAGGATAGTTAAATTCTGAAAGAATGATAATTTGTGGAAAATATTTAATTACGAGAAATCGAGATAAAACTTTATACTGAATGTTGCATTCAATTTTTTAAAACTATTGAACTATCAGAAAAAAGAACCTTTAAAAATGTGTGGTCGCAATTTTTTACACAGCAGACGAAGAAAATATTGAAATTTACACGTATCAATGCGTTTATTTAAAACATTAACTTACTCACTGAAAACGAAACGAAAATCATTTGAGTTATTTAATTTATATGAAATTGTGTGAAAGCTTCCGTTTTTTGTAATTTTCACAGATGAACAATTCTTATTAGACACAAAAATTTCATGATACTTTTGACCAAATTATTCGTATAAATGACATGAATATATTATGCAAAACTATAATCATAGACCTATTTTAAAAAAAACTCATAAATCAGATTCATAGAATCATATTCAATAGGAATATTTGGAAAAAAAATTCTTTCAAATATTCCTCGTCTCGAATTCAACATTTGCTTTCAAATATAAGGGATTTTTCTTTAATATGTACTAAAAAGTATTCATCTTATATAAAGGAAACTCAAAAAAAAACTTTTAGTGAAAAGAAAATACTTCAAACATTCCATTTAAATGGATGAAAACTCAACTTTCTGAAGAATAAAAGTTTTAAAAAATCATTTCAAAATGCAAAATTATATAAACGATTTTAAAAACTTCACATTTTTTTAAATTCCTACTATTATGTCACAATCTTCCTATATATAAATATTCCTGTTCACAAATTTTTAATCATCGATAAAATACTTTCTATTCATCCATTCAAGTTCAAATACATTTTTTTAACTTGTAGTGGGTAGCACTTGATGTTAATACAGTTTTTTTAAAATAGCAATTCATTAATTAAATTAAAAAATAATAAATAATAACCAACAAAAATAACAATCCAACAGCATATATAAGAAAGAAAATTGCTCCTTGTATCCCTGTAACGCAATGGACAGCGATTTGGACTTCTAATCTAAAGGCCGAAGGTTCGAATCCTACCTAGGTGGGCCTAATTTTGAGAATGGGATTTATGAATGAATAAATAAGTAACAAACAAAAATAATAGTCCAACACCTGAAATAAAAAGGAAAATCGCTTTCTCTGTTTTGACACTTAATATTGTGATTCTGTTGTATGTAAATAAACATATTTATATTAAATGCAATTATTTAATAAAAAGTAACTAAAATATTTTTTTTTTCTTTTTTGACCTAAGTAGGAATTAAAAAAAAAAATTTTTTTATGACCTGTTTTATTTTTGTGATTTTTCTATACTAAGAATAACCATGTATAATTTGATATATATATATAGATTTGGTTTAAAAAAATTCGTCATTTCTATCTTTTAAAAATTTCAATGTTTTAAAGAAAATGATTTTTTTCAGTTTTTGTACATGCTGGCAAGTAAATATATAAACAATCCATTCCGAACTCTGATTTAGTTATTTAACCAATTTTACATATTTAAGCCTAGATCATAAAGTAATTTACCCCAAGGCTCCTTTTAAAATATTAATTCCTACCTTCTCCAAGGAACCTTATTGTTATACGAAATATTCCTCCTTAATACAGCATATCAAAGAAAATTTCCTTCCTGTTTGGAGGTATGCATAATGCATTCGATGCAAATACTGACAAATGTTTTCTTAATATAGTAAGAAATCTCCATCTTATTCAAATTAAATTCCTATTTTTGCTTTTTCTTCTAAAAAAATGCTTTCTCCACGATGAAATTCTTTAAAGAAAGGAGCACACTTGCATCAGATATTTGGAAGTGAAAAGACTTCTTTTCGTGTTATCGCATTCTTGAAATTGCGCTAAAGAATATAAAGGAGGAAAACGCAAAATTTTCAACGAGACTGAGGTAACAAATTTTTTTTATGTATATAAAATGATAGATAAATATAAAATAGATAAATATAGTAGAGAGATACAGACATAGATAACTAGATAGATGTAGATAAAAATAATTTCATGTAGATAGTGTAGATATATACAGCTAGATATAGATAGATAGATAGATAGTGTAGATATATACAGCTATAGATAGATAGATAGATAGTGTAGATATATACAGCTAGATAGATAGATAGTGTAGATATTTACAGCTAGATAGATAGATAGATAGTGTAGATATATACAGCTAGATAATAGATAGTGTAGATATATACAGCTAGATAGATAGTGTAGATATATACAGCTAGATAGATAGATAGATAGATAGATAGATAGTGTAGATATATACAGCTAGATAGATAGATAGATTTTGATAATAAGATAGATAGTGTAGATATATTTTGAGTAGATAGATATAGATAGATAGATAGTGTAGATAAAATACGTAGATAGATAGATAGATAGATAGGTAGATAATACAAATAGAAGATAGTGGTAGATAAAAATAAAGTAGATAGATAGTGTAGATAAAAATAAGTAGAAGATGGTGATAGATAAAAATAAGTAGATAGATAAATGTAGATAATATAGTAGATAGATAGATAGATAGTGTAGATAAAAAAGTAGATAGATAGTGTAGATAAAAATAAAAAGTTAGATAGATAGTGTAGATAAAAATAAAGTAGATAAAATGGAGATAATAGATAGATAGATAGTGTAGATAAAAATGTAAGATAAAATAGATGAAAATAAAAGATAGATAGATAGTAACAAAATTAGTAGTCCAGCACCCTATATAAAAAGGAAAATCGCTCGTTGTGTCCCTGTAGCGCATGTGGGTGGACTTCTAATCCAAAGGTCGTGGGTTCGAATCCCACCTGGGATGGCCTAATTTCTGAGAAGGTTATTTCATTTTTACTATACTAATTCGTTAGAATAATTAAATTTAATTAATGTATAAATAGTAACACAAACAAAAAATATAGGGGAAATTAAATTAGAAAAGAAAAAGGGAAAAAATTGAAAGGGGAAAACCTTTTTCTATTTTCCCCACTTAATAGTGGGGATTTTTGTCATATGTATATATATATTTATATTAATTGTGTAGTTATTTAATAAAAAGTAACAAAAATAAAAAATTTCTTTGTTGATCTAAGTAGGAATTGACTGACTTAAAAAAATTTTGTATTACTTGTTTCTAGTTTGAATATTAATTTTACAAAGCATTTCATTTTATGAAAAAGTATTTTCATCATTTTTTTCCTTCTTTTTCCTTTTGCAAATTAACTCCACGTGAAAAATTAAACATGCTAACAAAAGCTAAAAATGCGCTCGTTGTTCCTAAGAAATAGATAATTTAAAATTTAGAAAACTCTATTAGAATGCCTGTTCTAAACATAAAATGCTATTTGAATTATAACGGGAGCATATCTTATTTTTTTTTCTTTTTATAATCAAATAAGGCTAACCAAACATAACACTGCGAGAATCTCAATTTGTAATTCATAGAAGCAAATCCTAAAATAATAATAACAATAAACTTCATTCACTAGAGCCGTGCAATATGATAAAATTATGCTTTTAATTCTTTGCGATTAATCTCATCTAATGAAAACAGAACATTCGAATTAGATTTCTCAAAATACTTCACGCAACGAACTGTTATTTTCTAACAAAATTCAACCAGCAGAAAGTGAAACAAGTAGCCCGAAGCGAAAGTGCTTCTTTGAATCTTCATTAAAAGTCTGTGGTTTGAAATGATTACCCTCATTGGAACCGGAGGGCCAAAAAAAGAACGAATTTATTTCCACTAAATTTTTCCTCTTTCATCCTTTTTCATTTATTCTGCGTAAACATCACTTGCAGGCTATTTGGATTAAATGAAGCATAGAAATACTTATTAAAGCTTATGTGTGTTATAGAAAGAAGTATTATTCGAAAGGCTTAGTAAGATAGTTGAGGATGCACTAATAGTCTTTTTAATGAGGTTTTATACTTGAAATATTAGATTTTCTATCGCTATTCTAAAACTGTGGTTTCCAAACTGTGTTCCACGGAACACTGGGGTACCACAAACCACAATAAAAAAAATCGGAAAGAAAATTGTAAATGTGTATACAAAATGAATTTACATTCTCAATTAAGTTGGTATTATCACAAAAGTATCTAAAGCACATCCTAATTATTGAAATTGAAAATTCTATATTTATACATAACATTATTTTGTATATAATTCTTTTTGTAAACTTTTTATAATATAATAAAAGAATATCAAAAAACCCTTCTTAAAAATCAAGGGGGTCTTTTTAAGAAAATTTGGGGGAAGTAAAATCAAACAAAACAATATTTAAAAAGGAAAATTGGTTTCCAAAGTCTTCCGAAGGGATGGTTTCCAAATTTTGGGGGAAATTTCAAAAATGAAAAAAGGGCGCGGGTTTTTTTTTCTTAAAAGTTTCTTTTGTCTGTATTTTCTTTAAAAAAGAAAATTTTAAAAATAAAGCTAAAACATAGAGGAAAACTTTTAAAACTTTTGGGGAAAAGAACAGTTTTTTGTCCCATTTTTTTTATCACATTAAAAGTTTCAAAAACAGATTTAAATTTGGGGCTCAAAATTTGAATCTGGTTTTTAATTTTTTAAGGGGGAAAAATCAACTGTGTTCAGGGGGGTGAAATTTGAACTCCCTTTCCCCTGAAAACCCGTTCAGTTATTCACGATCCCGTGCTCTCGGGGACTTAGGCGCAGCCACTACCCACCCAAACGTAAAATAAACGAGAGAGGGATGACAAAAAATTTAAAAAAAAAGTTATTCATAAAAGACATGAGCAATTTCTCCCCGCAAAAAACCCCATTTGCATGCAAAAATGTAGTACACAAGAATTTGACTTTTGGGGCTAATTGATGAAGGATGTTAAGTTTTTGAAAAGGTTTTCCCAGCCAACAAAAGGCTCGTATGTGGTACCAACATGAGGGGAGGCCAGCACATTTCAGCCAGATGTGCAAAGTGCATTGGTCAGCATACCCAGGGCGATGGATTGGGAGGGGTGGCCCGGAAAATTTGGGCCAACACCCCTCCCCGATCCTCCTGCCTGACTTCCCCCGGGGCCATATGAAGAGTCTTGTTTACGCAAGCCCCGTCGACTCCGACGAGGCCCGGTTGCGGGGATTCCGTCGTAGCAGGCAAAATCCGGGAGATCCCCGTTTTGCTAATGTTCGACACCCCTCCGTCGGCGGTGTGGGGGCCGCATTTTTACGGGGCGCGTTTTTTCGAGCAGTTTTGATTCCGCGTCCACGCTTTACCTTTTTCTACGGTCATCATTCATTCAACCTTCTTTCATGGCACTACGTGCGAACAAAAAATTGTTTCTTCTTTTTTGGGAAAAGGGTTGCTCATGTCTTTTTGAAATTTTTTTAATTTTGTCATCCCACTTCGTTTACTTTACCTGTAGGGGTAGTAGTTTTTTCCCCGGTCTACGACACCAAGATCGGGAATAACTGAAGGTCCGGGGAAAGGGGAGGCGAGTTTCAAATTTTCA
Organism: Trichonephila inaurata madagascariensis; assembly: GCA_019973955.1. NCBI lineage: Eukaryota > Metazoa > Arthropoda > Arachnida > Araneae > Nephilidae > Trichonephila > Trichonephila inaurata. Next base: position 8,884 of record BMAV01000861.1, on the reverse strand, counting down.
CCTCCTGAACACAGTTGAGCTTGCGCTACTTCCCCCAAAGATAAAATTTAATGAAAAAAAAAATAACATAAAAATTGGTTGTTTGTTATTCCAAAGTCCAAAACGCCCCTTTTTTACTTTTGAGCTATATCAAAAATTTTTAAGAAAAAACTGACAAAGAGAATAATTTTTGCGAAAAACCCTTTGAATGACCCTTTTGGTTTTTTTAAAACATTTGAAATTTCAGACCCTAAACTTTATTGTCACCTATTTCCTTCGGAAGACGTTTGGGACCCTAAGTTTCCTATTAACTGTTGTTTGTCTTGGTGTGTACTATCACCCCTTAAAGTTTTGCCGCAGAGTTTAGATACACCCTGTATACACCTAACATTGTGAATAATATATTTTTAATTCGTCCAACAAAACAATTTTTATACTTTTAATGCAACGGCCCTAAATAGTTGGAAAAAGGGATCTTTTTTTATTTTTTAGGAAATTTTTGAAAAAGGAAAAATTTATCAACAAGTCAAAAAATTTGATATTAAAGCCGATATTTAAACAAAAACAGCACTCCTAAATTTAAAGTTGCACAAATTCATACAAAATACCCAGGATTTCTCACATTGTTGTAAACCTCTTAATGTCATTCAGAATAATGTACTTAAGGTATCCGACTACGTTCGGAACCGTGATTTTAAAAAAGCACATAAATGGATAATTTTCATGATATTTAGTGTCACTCAGATTAGAATACATGCATAAAAATGTTTTAAGGACACATTTTGACAAAAAAAAATTTATTTAAATACAATATTTTGGTAAAAAAATTAACCTAGAATAATCTTTTTTCAAAATGTTCTTCTTTTTTAAAAAAATGCTTCTATTATATAAAATTTTTTGCCTGTATATATCAGATCTCTACAGAGACTCAACTAGATTTTTAAAAAATTCACATTATTTTCAAGTTACCCCCATTGAAATAATTATCGGCTTTTTTTTCTTAAAATTCCCCCTTGTCGTAAAAAATGGATAAACTCCTTCTAAGTTTATTATTTCACGCTTATACACTTTTAAAAACCCACCGTATAACCTAAGGGTTTCCCCGCAAAAGGGAAACCCCCCTGTTTCAAAACATCGTTATGGTCTCCGTGTTGTTTGAGCAATATAAATTTATCCAAAACAGATTTGAAACTATTGATTTGCATATATATTTTTGACACCCCACCTAGAAATAATACAAAGTGGTCTCATTTTTTCATCTCATGTAAACGATACTTCTATATATTTTGTCAGGCTACGTAGGCTAACATAAAAAAGGTTTTTCCAAGAGGAGAGCTTTAAAGGTTTCCCAGTGTGTAAACACAAAAAGCTTTTTTTTCCTTCAACTGGGTTCCTTTGTAGAAGCTCTTACATTTTTTTTCTAAAGATTTCCTTAAACTTGTGGGAATTTTTTCCGTAACCCGATGAAAGATGTCGATGTCAATTTGAAGGTAAAAGGAAATACCTTTAGAAACGTTTTGTGCCGCTTCTTTGCTCCCTGTACTTAAATTTTTCCGTTTTCATTGATAAAGAATACAATTGGCAACAAATATGAAGTTTTTTATTTCGTTCCCTTTTCAAAAAAAAAAAAAGGCCCCGAAATTGTTTTATTTTGTTTTTTTTTTCGTCCTATTTTAAAAAGAAAAAAAAAATTTTCCAATGTGTTTTTTTTTAATTGATAATATAATAACAAAAACATCTAAAGGGCATGTTATTCTAATTTGTCCATTTAATAGTTTTTGAAGGAATAATTTAAAAAAACTTTTTTTAAAAGATCACAGAAACTTTTTTAAATAGCTGTAAAATTTTTCCCTTTTTGGCGCTCAGAAATTCGAAATTTATGAAAACCACGAAAAACTTATCAACTTTTTAAGGGTTACGATGTTTTATCCCCCCCAAATTCTCAAAGAAAATACCCCAAATTTGGTCCCAAATAAAAAAAGGAAAGTTCTAGACAGAACTTTCCTTTCCCCCCTTTTGCATGCAAAACCCCCTAAAAGGGGGATTTCCCTTTTCCCTTTAAAGGAAACCCCCAAAACCCCCTTTCCCGGGGGTCGATTTTCGAATTCCCCCGTTTTTAGATCTCACCGGGTTTTTTGTGTGTGTGTGTGTGTGTGTGTGGGTAGAGATCTACTGATTTTGCCTACCAAATTTAAAAGTCTGGGTTTAATTTAAAGGCCCCAAAAAGGGGAATTTTTTTATCTTACCCCCCCTTCCCCACTCGCCCGGAATTGTTTTCCAAAACCCTCGTTCATAGTGAATTTCTCCCCGAAAAAAACCCCAAACCCCCACAAATTTTTTTTTAGGGTTTAATGGTTCTGGGGCCCCTTTTGGGTCTATAACGCCACCAAACCCCACTTAAATCGATTTTCGCAAACCCGGTTCTCAGTGGATTTTTTCCCAACAAAAGGGAAACATGCCTTCCAAATTTCAATCCAGTAAAATTTTTAAAAATTTGGGGGACAAAGGATGAGTGGGTGAATGGGGTGAAAAAAAGTGTGTCGTTTTTTAAAAACCCAAAAACCCAAAACGTTATGAACCCCTTTTTAAAACACGTTACCCCCCGCCTGTAAAAATCTGCAACTCACTTTTGCATGGATAGCACAATTTTTGGGGAGATAATTAGGGCACAGATTGGGATTAATTGTCTAAGCAGTATTGGGGTAAAGGGCGAAATTTTTAAAAAATCGGGTTTTTTGATTTGAGACCTTTTCCACAAAAAAAAAATATTTGAATCTAATTCACATTGGTTGTTTTTTGACGAAACCTTTTTTATCAGGGGTAAATATCGGTCATCATTTGAAAGTGGAAAAACCCTGGGCGACCTTTTTCCCTCAAATGCCCAAAATGGTCCCCGTTTCTTTCAATCGGTTATAGTTTCCCCTTCAAAGCGCTCAACCCGTTCTTTGTGTTTTCCGGGTTCGGGCTTTCCGGGGAATAAAAAAACCATGGATCAAGTTGGAGGGAAATTTTTCCCCGACATCTTGTCTCCAAAAAAGGCCCCAAAAAGCCGAATTTCACCAATGAAACAAAGAAAAACATCAGCTTCCGTGAAATCAATAAACGAATCTGCGTTCACTTTGGGGTTTTTTATGTTGACGAACTATTATCGGTTTTCGGTCAATTTGCTGTGGTAACATGGGGACACCTTGTCATACCAATCGAATACGTCCTGTTTTTTAGAATCGTTCCACGTATTGATTTCAACAGTTTCCCACTGCATTTTTTTTTTTTTTCCCCGATTCCCAGTCTCCGCTTACCGACCATGGTTTCCCGAAAAACCCGTTGTAGGGTTTTTTCCCCCACTCATTTTTTTCTTAAAACATCCAAAATGTTGAATCTCACCACACGGGGAGAAAAAAGAAAACAACAACTTCTGTGAAATTACGATTTCTGCTTTGTACCCTTTTTTGATTTTCGAAGTCATGAAATTGATTTTCATACAAAAATTCTTCTGTTTTCGCTACACTTTAGATTTTGGAAGTCTTGCTTTTTTTTGTTATCGAGAAAAATTTTTTGGGTTTTTGTTAACCCTCTCACTGAGTAATGCCCCGTACTTTACTTTGCCCATAGAAACGCAAGATACGCCGGAAGGTTAAACCCATGTGTTCTCAAATTTTTGGAGCGTGTATATTTTTATTACTTTGCACAAATTAAATGAAAAAGGGTATAAGCACTCATTTTTTTCCCTTTTCCGTATCTCCCCATTAAAATTTAAAAAAACAAATTTAAAGGGTATCCGACTACGTTGGGAACTGTGATTTTAAAAGGCGCATAAATGGATAATTTTCATGATATTTAGTGTCACTTAGATTATAATACATGTATAAAATTGTTTTTTAAAGGACATTTTGAAAAAAAAAAATTTACTTGAATAAAAAATTTGGCAAAAATTCTTAGAATAATCTTTTTCAAAATGTTCTCCTTTTATAACAAATGCTTCAAAATTAAATTTTTTGGCGGTGTTAAAAAAGTAAAGACTTCCAGGGGTCTGAACTAAATTTTTTTTTTAAAATATCACATTATTTTCAGAGTTCCCACCAATTGAAATAATTACCCGGGTTTTTCTTAAAATTTCTCCCTCTTTGTCGTAAAATATGGATAAATCCATTTTAAGTTACATATTTCAAAAATTTAGTTATCCTCTGTACAGATGTCGAGATATATATACGGGGAAAATTTTATTATAATATAGAAGCTTTTTTCATAAAAGGAGAATTTTTTGAAAAGGGGTATTTATGTTCATTTTTTAAAAATATTAAATAAATTTTATTGTAATACTATTCTAAAACAATTTTATTACGTTTTCTAATATAAATGACACGTAATATCATAAAAAACCATTTATTTTTTAAAACACGGTTCCGAAGGGCATTTTTAATAACAAATCTTTTAAATTTTACCAATTCGTGTAAATTTCCCAAAAAAAAATTGAGGATATGAATCTTATTCATATACTTTATAAAGGGCCCCCTCTGACTATTTTGGACGGTATCCGTTACAGAAAAACCTATTTTTGTGCGGTAGATACGGACGCCCGCATAAATAAAAATCCGCAAAAAAAAAATATTTGAAAATTTTTTCAAAATATATTTGCATATAATAAAAAATTTTTTTCGAATACAGGGAATTTTTTTATCGGGGAGATGGACCGAAAAAAGTCGCATTTAAAAAAATACGTCTTATTTCAAATTTATCAAAAAGTATTTCCAAACTAAATAAATTTAAAAAACACGTGGATAATTTTTTGAAAGATTTAGTTTCTCATTGTATCATAAAAAGCAAAATGCACAAAATAATTCTTCTACCATAAAAATCTAAAGCTCGCATCTCTTCCTGTGTGAATAAATTAAAAAGCTTTCGTCACTTGAAGATACAATTTTAATTGATTTTTGGACCATAAAGAAGTGATTTTTGTGTCGATACTGGTTTAGTTGCCTGACCGTCACGATAACCATATATGCATGACGAAGCTCTTTAATTTCCCTTTCGAATTGATATCTATTTTAAGGAAAAAATTTCCCCGATTTGTTAAAAATCTGGATCCCTGCATGTATTTTATTTCCCGTCAAATCCCAGGGCTTTTGGGTCCGTCTTCATAATCTATCAAATTATTTAAAAATCCCCGTCGTTGAAATTTTTGTTTTCAATCGCGGGGGTTGGCATTTAAAAAACCAAACCCCGGAAATTGTCGGGAGACTGTTTATAACAAATTAACAGAGGTTTTGAAACGTATATTTAGTTTACTGATAAAAAAACATTGCAGTGTAAAATTAAGGTTGTTGAAATTCATATACCGCATAAAAAAAGATCAAAAAAAAGTCGTTTAAAAAAAGGACCCCAAAAAAACGGGTTTCCCTTGGGTTTGCGGCCTTTCCCCAGTTTTGGGGAAACCCAAAAAACTCATATTCGCTCTCGCCAAAAGATTAAACCTGCTTTTGTTATTCATTCAATTTTTTTTAAAAAGGGCCCGTTTAATCAGTGTAAGTGATCTTCAAGCAACTGAAAATTTAATTTCGCCCCCCTTTCAAAAAGTAACGGATTATGCCTGAAAAAGGGGACAATGGGAAATTTTTCGAAACCCTACCGGGAAAATCAAATTTTAAAATTTTTCCCCCCTTTTCTACGGGGGGAAAATAAAAAATTATGTGTTTTATGAAGACGAATATCGCTTCCTTTAACAAAGGGCGTTTATTTATTATTCTTTTTTTTGATTTTTTGGGTTTCCCAAAGTGCAGCAGGAAGAAAATTTTCGTAGAAACAAACTCTTTTTAAAAATCCTTTAAAATTTTCCCCAGAAGCACCTTTTTTAAATTTTGTATTTTCAGCCTTTTATACCATTTCGGGTTAGGGCATGTGATATTTAATAAATTTAAATTAGTTGGGACGTGTTTGGTTAAAAAATTTTATTTTCCTTATTAAAAAAAGTTGTAATTTTTTTTATTGTTTATTTGGGAAGGGTTTATTTATATTTTAAATATATATATATATATATATATATTATATATATATATATAAAAATAATATATATATTTTACTTTTTTTTTACCTTTTTTAATATGTATTTTGCATAAAATAATTATTTGTTGTCATATATAATAAGAATATAATAATATACCACTTGCCAATTTCATCGATTATACATATTTATCTTTTGCGTGATGGCAACATGTTGTTTGTTTTGAAAGTTGTTTGTGTAACAAAAAAACTGTGGAATATTCAGTTACTGTTCTGTCTCTCGCTAAGAGAGGCTCACTTAATAAAGCTGCTGGCACTTCGTAAAAAGCATTCTTAGCAAAATTAAAACTGTTGAGTCTTAAAATCAAAAGTGTTGTAGTCCTAAGTGTGTCGACTGACGTATATTAACCCCTTAAGCTGTCACATTTTTTGCCGAAAATGTTACGGTTATTTCCCACACATTTAATACACAGATTCAAATATTTCTTCTCATATAACGTAAATTAAAAAATAATAATTTAACCCTTTAATGTGTGTGATCAAATCAATTGGTAGTCTGTATTAATAAAAGGTTAAATACTTACATACAAAAAGAAAAGAACAAGCACAAAAAGTGTGTTTTAGTAAATATCCTCTTTTCTTTCGTGTTTAAATCGACACATTTTATCAGAGTTTTCGAAGTAAAAAATTGATACAAATAATAAGTAAGTCTTTAGAAAGAAAAAGGTCAAGTTGCAGCTTCTAAAAAATGGAACCCAGTAGAAGAAAATGTTTACACTTGAAGATGAATGTTTACACTTTGAAACCATCTATAAACTTTCATTTTGAAGCATGTGATGTCTATGTAGTACAAAAAGAAAATATAAACAAAAGTATCGTTTATATGAAATGTGTTCTATAAAAAGATGAAATCATTTCATGCAATTCAAAAATGAGGTACCAGAAATATATATTCAAACGAATAATTTCAAAGCTCTTTCGGGTAAATTCCATTATATAAAATTTTTGTCAAATTCGACCGACTAATTCAGAAAGGTGATAGTAGGTAACATGGGGTCGTAAACCCCTCTTAACAAAATTGAGGGTAGTAGTGGCCATTGGAAAAACGATGAGCCAGACGCGAGGGGAGTGATCAAACGAATGTGGGGTCTTGTAGTGTCGTGTTAGGTTGAAGAAACCGTCACGTATGTAAATTTTCCATTTCTCCTGGAATTTCTGCTGGGAGTGACAGCCACTGCTCACCAGAACTTGTGGTTCATGCATGATGGTGCATTATCACATTTTTCGATTCTGATGTATAACCACATCTGTGCTAAATACCCCGGGAGGTGGATTGGATGCGGCGGACCAGATGCTTGACATGTCTACATGCTGCAATTACTAGTGCATCTGTTTCCTACAAATTTATGGAAATTTCTGAGGGCATATGGGTTTCTGTTGTTGTTACTAATGCCACCTGATCGGCAAAGGCCAGATCGAGGCCCACGAAATTCCTCATGGTAAAGGGCTAAGTGACGCCTGTCGTTAGCTGTAGCTTTGAGCACCTTGCAAGTGACAGAACGATTTAGCTCTATTCCACCCCAATTTTGAGAGAGAACACGCTGGAGGTGGTCAGGGGCCTCCCACCTCTCTTGCCCTTCCACCAAACACACTAGAGGACTTGTGGTTCAACGGCTATTTAGAGTACCCCCATGCCGCGAAGGCACTAGGCATGTACAGACATCCATACCTTTTCCAGGATTCGAACCCAGGCCCTACGGCCCAAGTCAGAGTCGCTAACCACTATACCGGATGGGCGACTCTAGGAACCCTCAATCCCGTATCTGGTAAAAAAATTTATATGAGAGGATCGACGAAGTTGAATTTTCATGCTTCAAGAGTACTGCATGGCTATTGGACGAGCGGTGGCGGGCCAGTAGGTGGGGCTTCAAGGCATGGAACTTGGATTCTGAGATTTTCCTGAAGTTCGGAATCCAGTGAGAAGATCTTTCTATTGGTTGTGTGGAAAAGTGAGGATAATGGCTCAGAATGGCTGTCCAGGGAGGAGAGGGAATGAGAATATGTTGTGACGCAATGTCCAGTAGGGGGCGAAAAATTAAGAAAGGTGAAAAAGAGCCACCGGTGGGTTTTCGCAGCGGTCACCCTCCTACGAATTGACCGCGCACGATAATGCTGCAGTTTTAAGCCAAAGTGTAGCGGGCGCTTAGTGCACACCGCCACTCATGTGTTTCTTACGAAATTTACGCTAAGTTCTGAGGGCATTTGGGTTTCAATGAACCCTTAATCCCGTACCTGGTATTAAGTCCGTTAGATTGAAATAAGGGTGTTGAATTTTCTTGCTAAAGGTGAACTGCATGGCTATTGGACGAGCTGCGGCGGGCCTGTGAGCGGGGCTTAGAACTTTGCTTCTGAGATAATTTTCGAGAGCATGCATCTGTTTCCTCTCTGTAACAGCTCATTTTATACACGATTTTCATGCGGAGTCACGGACGTTTTGCCATCCAATGCCATCAGTTGATCATTTCACACATTTTTTTATTTAATTTTAATAAAACTATGTCATTGCAAGCATGTGTCAATTTTTACCTCTCTACCTACATTATTACATGAATTATTGAAGTTTCAAATGTTAATGGACTTTTGGGCCCCCTTGTATATTGAAAAGCGATTTATTCTTTTTAATACTTTGGCCATACAGTATGTTCTACAAACAGAAAATTTAGGAAATGTATTCTAATTTTTAGTAGACGACATAATTTACATACTAATAGTCGTTAAAACCCCCAACTCAGGGGGATTCTGGTGTTTCAGATTATATTGTGCGATATCATCAAAAGCCGTAACAACCTCTGGGTGATAAAAATTTGGGCTTGGAGTTCTGCTTACGGATCAAAGATTCCTTCGGGGG
>BMAV01000859.1:126577-159164 GCA_019973955.1 Trichonephila inaurata madagascariensis | reverse complement strand
GACATTTTAATATGCTCGCCCCTTCCCCTCGTATGGTTATCTTGCCCTCTTAGGGGGGCATTCCCCGCAGTTTGAGAAACGCTGTCGTAGAGATTTAAATATACACTTGGAATAAAAATGTTTCTATTGAGATTTCCAAGTTACTTTAACTAAAAACTTGCTAATTCTTTGAAAAAAAAAACTAAAACTAAAAGAGGGAAGGGAAAAGAAGTGTATTACCATCTTGTCTCCAATTTTTCCAGCCAGAGGAGAGCTCAATCCATAAGATAAGAAAAGACACAAATAAATGGATCCAACCATCATAGGAGTCAAATGAAACTATAAAAAATATATATACAATTTATAATTACTAATAATGAAATCATTAAGATCCATCATAATCATTTCTAATTTTTGAAAAAAAAATTAAATTAATGTCTGAATCGCTCATTTTCAGAATCATTTTTGGAGAGCTTTGTTTTATTTTTATTTTTATGTTTTTGTTAGGCGTTTCGTGAAGTTATAAAGGTTCTTCTACATTCCTTATACAAGCATCGAAAAGAATAGAATTTTCTATCTGAGTTTAATACAATATTCTAATCTTATACTGAATGATTCCAAATGAGCAACATTAAACTATAAAAAACTCACACTCCGTGGCGCAACAGCCCATGAGGGCCAGGGTCTACAGTACCCATCCCAGTATACGTAACCACTGGGCGCTGAGGTGCATGAGCAGATGTCCCGATCAGGTGGTCAGTCTGAAGCGAGACCCCGAGTGATTAAGTCTCCAAGCAAGCTTGTTACTCATTTATCGACCCACTGCAGTAGGGATGGATGAAAGGTTAAGTCGACCTTGCCCAACACGGGAATAAAACACGGACCTGTGATGTGGAAGCGCGATGCGCTACCACTCGACAACTGGACCTTCAAACTATATAAATAAAGTATAATTATTACATTAAGAATGGGCTTTTTAATTGCCACTAATTTTTTAAAAATTCTCCATTGCTTAAACTTTTCTATACCCTAAAGTGTGTGTTCGAGAATTTCGATGAGATGCTTATTTTAAACCATAGGTGTCTAAACTGTGACCGTTTCAGGGCCACATTGCAAAAAAGAAAATTTGCTAGGCCACACATACAATATTTTTTCACCAAATTGAAATAAAAACTAACTTTATGTAGTTTTATTAAAATGAACTCTTTTTATTATAATTTTTTTTTAAAATTTNTTTGAGTTATATGTGTACAGGTACATATTTATATTAAATTTTAAAAAGCTTCGTTCCATTTAGTTTAGATTTCATAAAGATGGAAAAGATTCAAATTAATGAGATGGAGGAATTTGATTTTCTTGAACAAGCAAATCGATATCAGGTCTAATAGACGAGGTTGCAATTCTTAATACATTTTCAAGATGTTTGTCAGTGACCTTTGTCCTACTTTTGATTTTTTGTATGCTCCATTCCTGAAAATATTTGTTCACAAATATAGGTACTGCAAAAAGCTGAAGACATTAATAGAGCTTGATTGTGAAAATTAGGACATTTATCGCGGAATAGGTAATCTTTATAAAACCCCAGCAAAGAAACATTCCTAAAATGTTCTTTTAGTAGAATGTCCGTTTGCGCTTCAATGCATTCCATTTGAAGATTTGAAGGTAATTTGTTTATTTCTAGAGAAAATGGGGTGGAAAATATGTTGAAATACTCTTTATTTTTTCGAAAATCTTGAAATCTACTTTCGAACTCTTGAACTAAATAAAAAATTAATACTGCATATTTTGTGCAACTCACAAGTTTATGTGCAGCCAAATTACTGAGATGTATCGAATATTTTATATTTGATTGTGCCAATATATCAACTTTCTTTCAAACACTGTTATTGTTTGGAACATATTATTAATAAATAATATTAATTTTTTTCCTTGAAGTCGCAGATTTAAATCATTCAAATGTTCTGTTCTAACAAGTTATGTAAAAAAAATTTTCTTAAGTCAATTCCTACTTAGATCAACAAAGAAAATTTTATTTTAGTTACTTTTTATTAAATAGTTAAAATTAATATAAATATGTACGTATATACAAATGACCAAATCACAACATTAAGTGGTAATTAATTTTTATTAATTATCACTAAAGTATCGTATTGCCATCCAAAACAGTCGTGTATATAAAATTTCAGTTCAACTGAATGCTTTAAAACGTGAGAAAAAAACCTTTTCAAGCTTTGATACAAGTCGCCAACGTGGCTGTATTTGCAATTCTTTGAATAATTAGTTTTAATCAATTAATTTTTATTAATTAAAATTAAATTATTGTGTATTGTCATCCAAAATAATCATGTATATAAAATTTCAGCTCAATTGACCGCTTTAAAATTATTTTATTAACGGTTGAATATTCCACCAAGATAAATAAATAAATAAGTATATAGAGAGTGGGAGCTAATAATATATATATATATAGAAATTGAATAAGAGAGCAAAATCTCTAAAACTCAATCTTTATCTTCAAATTCAGTCACAGGCATGATCTCGTATAGGTACAGGTTCTCATGGCATACTAAGATGTTTTTATTTAAATTTTTGTTTTAAAATAAATGCTAAGAAATAGATTAGATATGAAAAATTTTGCAAACATTTATTTTTTTATAAAAAAATCTATAAATTTAAATATTTTCATAATTTGTGTTTGGGCCGCATTTTAAAGGCTTTTGAACCGCATGCTACTCGTGGGCCACACTTTAGACAAGCCTTTTTTTTTACAATATTCTAAGATTCCATAAAAAGTGTGGCCGCAGTAGCCAAGTGGTCATAGTCAATCACGAGTTCGTATCCTGATGCCATTGAAGCAGTGCCGATTTAAGGTCATTTGGGGCTCTGGGTGCAGAAGATCTACGGGCCCCCTTGGCACTGACGAATCGAAATTTGTAGTCAGAAAATTTGGTTAAGTGCAGTTTATGCGGGCCTTGGATCCTTGGGTGCCAGCCCCAAGCGCCCAATGGATAAACCGGCACTGCGTTGAAGACCTGTTATGTAAATGCCGTAATGCAAATTAAATTTGTCGTAGCTCAAAACCCTCACGTTGACGAATCTTGGATAATGTTCGTGTGGAAGTTTGGAGAGTGGAATGTCGGCTCAAGTGTCGTCATCGTCACTTAACCGAGGTTCGAAATTACGAGGTCATTCGCCAATAACCCTTGCACTGCTTTGGAATGCTACTTCGATAAACACTCATTCCATGTACAAGATTTCCATTTAAACGCTGTTTTCGTAAAACCAACTATCCGTATAAAATGGTTGAATAACTTTACATGTATAAAATATTCTTCAAATGAATTTCAATACTATTTATGTTAACTTACTTGAACCAAATGTTCGCTGAGAGCAATGAGAATGAAAGCATCAGCCGTTACATTACACGTGACACTGACCAACACCATGGCTCCGGCAGGCAATTTGAGGAGTCCTTTGTATTCTTTGAGAGTTAGAGACCCGAGGTCATTCTTCTTTTCATTTGAGTCTATCGTAAAAAGCATGCGAAATTTAGAAATTGATATCAAAATGCCATTCTGATTTGAGAAATACAAAGGTGGGAATAATTATTAAACAATGATTATAAATAGTTTCTGATCACATGTTAAACGTGGGGAATTCTTCATAACTAGAGAACTTTTTATTGTTTGAATATTTTTTGTGAATTAAATAGTTAATTTATATGTATAGGAAAAATCCTTATCCTTACTTTATATATCTTTCAAGTGTTATTTCAAAGCTATCCTATCTACAGGGTCTCCGAAAAAGACTGTACCTCTTTTAAAATTTTCCTCTAGTTTCTCTGAAGTACTATTGGAATGTTTTATTATACCAGAAATTAGGTAAGGTATTAAAGTTTTTTTTTTTTTTTTNGACATATATATATATATATATATATAGGGAGAGAGTGAACTAATAGTAGAGGAATTGCAAAGAATAGCATGATTTGTCTGCAATGATGTAACATTGCAAACCCGGTTTGGCTGAAAAACAGGTTTTGGACGCCAACTTTTGTCTTTGTTTTAACAGTTACATTGTTACAACAATAGAGACGAAGCTAAGATGGCGTCTCAGAAACCGGTAAAAATGAAACCAACATGGCTGTATCTGTAATTCTTTGGAGGATAAGTTTCAGTCAATTAATTTTAATTAATTATAATTCAGTTGTCGTATTTTTACCCAAAAAAATAGTGCATAGAAAATTTCAGTTCAAATGAGCGCTTTAAAATGTGAGAAAAAAACCTTTTCAAGTTTTGACTCAAGTCGCCTAAATGGTCGCTAAGTCGACAAAAATGATGCCAACGTGGCTGTATTTGTAATTCTTTGAATAATTAGTTTTAATCAATTAAAATTTTTATTAGTTATAATTAAATTATTGTATTGTCATCCAAAATAATTATGTATATAAAGTTTCAGCTCAATTGAGCGCTTTAAAATGTTTCTTATTATCGATTGAAAATTCCACCAAGATAAATAAATAAATAAATATATAGAGAATGTGATCTAATTGTAGAAATTGGAAAAAGGAAGAAATGTCGATAAAGAAGTACAGTTTACATAAAAGGGCTCACAGGGAAATCAGATTTTTTTTCCAACAGCAAAAATATTTTTAGTCGTGCTCGCATTGAATCCAAGATATGTGATATCTGTAATAAACCTCATGCAGAAAATGGTACACCTCCATACTTTGCCAATCCTGTAAAACGATTCCCATTGACTACTTTTGGTGTGCACAATAGTGATTGGTCGAGATTACAAGATCGCATGGTTGCCTTAGTTGTGTCGGGCAATGTTCTGGAGCAGGGATGTCCAACACGCGGCCCGCAGACTCTTTTTTAAAAAATTTTAAATATCAGGTTTTAAAGTTTTTCATTTTGAAATTTATTTGAGGGGAAATTTATTTATATATATATACAAATCTACAATGTATTTGCCTGTTACCTGTTCTTGTTTTAAAATTAATCCTTTTTGCTAATAGAAATGTCCTTTAGATTAAAATAGATTTATATTTTATCAAACAATTACATTTGATTTTACTACAAAAAAATTACTTATTTTTAATAAATTCCGAATTACATTATGCATAGCCTTTACTAGGATGGTACATGATTCTCTGTGTGTGCGATTTTCATTTCTCCTCCTCCTTTTCTGTTTGGAGTGCCCAAAAAACAAGAGGCAGTCAGAGATGTTTTTTAAAGTTTAAAGCAATTATTCAGGATGGTTAAGATAAAGGGCAATTAATCGTTTGCGAATGACAGCACAATCAAATTTCAACAATAAGTAACGAAAGATCAGTTCAAAAGGAACACCGTAATTTTCAAGAAAATGGCAACAGTAATATTTTAAACATTATTTGATCAATGCATTATTATATTATATAAACATTATTATATTATCTATGTCTGTATAATGAAAACAATAAATATAATTCATTCTGTTTTAAATTTTCACTCCAATAAATGCTTTTTTGTTTCCAAATCTGATATAAAGGTACATATTTTTATGTGCGGCTCGCGAGATTATAATGTTTTCCCGAAGTGGCCCGCAAGGTCATTTGGGTTGGACAACCCTGTTCTGGAGGTATGTTGAATAATTGCTACTGCAAGAATAAATGAATGGAGCGTACTGTTGTTCTATACATTTTGTTTTGGGTGGTAAATGCCCTCTACCGGTGATATTTTTAACTAAAATATTTTTGCCATCTAACCAAATTCGACTTTCTGGTAATCCCTTTCTTGCAAACTGCATTTTTCTGTCCCCCCTTTTCCTTTTTTTTAATGAGTTTTTAAAGTTTAAACGAACTTATGGTGCATCCACTGTACTTGTAAAGCCTTGTTTAACTCAAATCTCTGATGTATTTATTATTTAACATTGATTATTGATGTTTTTCGACTTAAAGTATTCTATGAGGTTGAATTCGTTATTCAAAATTTAAAATCAAGTTTCTTTTTTCTTTTATATTACAGTTGTGACGAATCTATTCACGTATTGTTCACTTATTCACTTGTATAGTTCATATTGAGACAGTCTCTTCTTGAATTTTAGTGAATCAGTGTTGATAATTTGGTTGATCAATAAATAAGTTGAATTTGGATGTCTGGTATTCCTACCCTTCTCCCACATATCTAGGCGGTTGAGAGAGGGGGAAATCCTTTACACAGTTAATAAACTTCTTTTTTTGCAATTCACATTGTTACGAATTTTGTGTAAGGAGTACTTAAAACAGCTCAAATAATTTATTTCTGGATGTGTAATACGTTTATATTACTCTATGTTGTATTTATTTTATGTTAAAATTGTAATATTCACAAGCAACGTCGTTCCTTACATTTTATTGGCGATTCAATGGAAACTTGGTGAAAGCTCGGTGATAGAGCCAAGTTGGCATCATTTTTGGCGAGTTCCCAACCATATGGATTCTTCTAGAAATTACGGGAGAAATTTATTAATATCACGATCAATGACGCAAGCTGATTTTTCGAGAAAAATCTGTGACGCCTATAAATAGGGAGTCACTTCGAAACTGAGTCAGTATTGTTTTGATTGGCGATTAGAGTTGGTGTTGATTTAACCCTGAAGAGTCGACCAGCGATTAATTATTACTTTGGCTGTTGAGTAAGACGAGCGAGTGCTTGTGAATAATCTTTAACATACTTGTATTTTAGACACTGATAGTTGTGTCTGAACGCCGTAGAGGGCGTGAAGGCCTTCTGAGATTTATTCTGTAATTATAGCTTCTGTATTTCAAGGATTGTTTTTCGACAATAAATTTCCATAGCTTCTGAAGAACTGTATAGCTCTTTGCGATTGAATTGCATAAAATCCTCTAACCTCGATGTACGTAACAATATAATGTAATCGTTTTGGGTTGTGATAGTTATTTAATTATTCATGAATAACATACATTTAAAAAAAAATTAAATTCTCGATATATTTTAATGAGTAAGTGTGTGCTGCTGAACACTTAAAAATTTTTCCTGGATTGATGTTGCAAGAATAGATAATATAATATAAAATACATGGAACAGTCTTTAAATCTTGATACAATCCTACGTTAAATAGGACTTGGATTTTCATTTTCAGATAAATTTTGGACCAATCACTGTCAGACACGTACCTTTAACGCTGAGGGGAGTGGGAGGAAGAGGAGAGCAAAGTAGCATTTTTCATTTTGTGATCTTGACATTCATTTTCAGATAAATTCTAAACTAATCATTATCTTTTTGCTTCTTTCGCAGAAAAGCGAGTCATGCTTCTCATTTTATTCCTTCTCGCTGTTTCTTTACTTCATAAATCTCTCTAGAACTAAATTTTTACTTTGATTTAAAGCGGGGGGGGGGAAAAAAAACTCGTTGTTGAGTTTCAGTCCATCGAAGGGAGGGTTGTATAGTGGCTGTTTCTTTCCCTTCATTTCTTTCTTTTCTAGAAAAATAAATCATTGCAAAACTGAGCAAAGAAATCTCGATAAATCGTCGTCGGAAGTTTTCTCGTATTTAATCAAATAAAAGCCTTGTATTTTATTTTATATCCGACCGGCATCTTGAGTCTTGTTTTATTCGGTACGAAAAGTAATAATTGAATTTAGATATGATTTTATCTTGGGAGAATGTCCATTCAACTGGGAAGTTGTTTTTTTTTATTTTCTGGTATTTTTGTCCTTTACTGCTTTCGTTAATTAAATCTGTTTGAGTAACATCTATCTTGTTGTGTGATGTGTGTGTTTAAATGTATTTCTTAGATTATGTACCTCCCAAAGCTACGTTTTTTGCTTTGATGATTTTTAATTTTTTTTGTTTCAGATGTTGAATGAATAAATTTTAATTTCAGAATGATGTATTTTAAAATAGAAATCATTTTTAAAGAGATAAATATGTATTAAAATTCTGAATTCTTCCGCGATTTTGTTGTAGTAGTTGATTAAGCTTTCTGGTTGATGATTTGTGATGCATGTTTTTAAATACTTTAAATTTTACCAATTTTTGTCTTACTAGACGAAAATAATATTTATTTCATTCTCCAAAGGAATAAGTTTTTTTCTCGGCACTTTTGTGTTTCGCCGGCGCAAGCGATTAAGTCGCCAAAAATGATACAACCAACGCTTAACGGAATATTCCCGCTGGTAACCTTTTACCACCATATTTTCAAAACAAAACGCGGTCGTTTCTGATCAATAACATAATACATCAAAAACGGATGAAAAAACAATAAGAACTCTATAATATATTTTTATGTGAATATTGTGTTGTCGCCAATAACGCCAAGTTGGCGTGATTTGCGCTAAAAAAACCCGGAAAAGTACTTTTTTTTTTTTGGTTATGACATGAAGGTAGAATTAGTTTGTCTTTTTTAAATTATAATTTATAAAGTTATACATTTTGAAGGAATTGTAACAATTACATATAAAAATCATCACGCGCTCAGTATTAAATGAACTCTAAGAGACGGAAATAACCTGAATACTAAAGGTAAAAATATCATTGAGATTTTTGCGAAACGTAAAAGGATGGATGCTGCTGTATTATAAACAATGCTGACTCTGAGGACAGCTTTTAAACTTAAAAGTGTCCTTAAACCAATTTTAAGGCTATGCCAACCCTCCCCCTTTCTGTTTACACTGAAAATGAATTATAATGGATATAATTTCGTAATCCATGAAAAATAAAAAACGTAACTTACTTGAAGATGCATTCGTCTATTTATATATAATCACTATTAATCAGTCAGAAGCATTTTGATAATTTTTGAAAGTGATTACGCGTAGAAATTGGAAATTCTTAAACTCATACTTTAAAAGCATGGTGGGAGAGTGAAAACTAATTATATATTTAATTTGACCTCATTTGGTTTGTATTTTTAAAAAATAGCGAATTAATAGTATGTATTTTTTTAAAAAATTTTAGAAATGTCCTTTAGTTTGTTCTTAACAATATTATAATCGACAAGTATAAAACCTTAAACTTAAATAATGATAAATGTTTTAATCATATTTTATAATAGACGTGTGTGTAGGAGCACACTTGAAAAAAAGTTCAATTACATGTATCTTTTTTTTTTCCCAACAATTTATTTCACTGTAATTTTCAGGTTTCTAAAAAAGTTGAGCATATTTATTTCTGTTCTGTTTGAATTAAAGGAAAATTAATATGAAGATATAAGAAATAAACAAAGTTTGGAAAAAAAATCCTGGATTTGATTTTAAATTAATTATGTGTGTTAACTTCAGAAAGATATATATTATTAACGATAATGTGTAGAATATATTTTGCATGAGAGGCCATCTAGCCCTCTCCCCTTTTTTTTGCGATATTTTACTATTTTTACTTAAATGCTTAGAATGCGTTTTCAAATTTTGAAAACTGAATCCATTGTTCTTACTCATTCGGGAATATATTTGTATTTTTTAATAGGTTTTTTAAACTTAAGCTATGCCTTGTACTAAACAATTACTTTAAATTTACCTCACAGTAAAAGATATAACTTTAATCACGAAATTTAAACACCTTAGGGTATTTTTTTTCATAACAAAAATATATACAATACTTTTAATGCATTTAGTTTTAGAGATATATTTATATATCTTTGTGGTACAAGCATTCCCTTTCAAACTAAGCTCTCCTCTATTTGAAACTTGTCCAAGAATTTCCCCCGTCCGGTCTATTGAATTGTCCAGCCAGCCTTACACGAAAATTATCCCTGCTGCCCTCGTCTTCCTGGCACCCATAACGACGAACTCGGCAGGTAATTGGAATCATTGGAAAAGGGAAGACAAGCAATTAGGAATGGACCGCCCTAATGGTCTCCAGGAGGTACCTCCAGAGTATCCAGAAGATACCTGCTCCGCTAATCTCTAGTTCTCCGGTCTCCACTTACGTGAATCCCTTTAACGACCGGCCAAGAGAGAGTCTTCCACCAAGAGTAACGAGGAAGGATCTCCCTTCTTTTTCTTTGGTCCAGAGATCGCTAACGATTGCTGGCATTGGTCAGGGAGATTAGAAAGATGCGTTTTGGTTGGCCCGTTGATGAGATGTTGTTACGCGCCCTAATGGTTTTTCGATGACTTTTTAACGCCTCGCAACCATTATGCCGCGTGTGGTTGACATCAATTAGGCATGCAATTTAGCTGAAAGATTCGCTTGTGGAATGGTGTTTGGGATTTGTTGAAATGTCGATGCGCTTCAACTGTAGATATTGCACTTGAATCTCTTTCGTATGTTGTGGAAATACTGTAATGGTTATTTTTAAGTAAATGGTACTGGGATTTTTGTGTTTATATCTATATATTTCATATCTTTATTCATATGTTAAGGGGCTCGCATGTGATAATGATTGTAGGATTGAACAATGGATCAACTTTAATTTAAAATGTCGCATATGTATATGATTGTGTTTTTGATCAAAGCGTTATCGGTTGACTTATTTTGTTTTCTTATTTTTTCATTGGTCTTTAATTTTCTAGTATTTAAATTTACTGTTGTATCAGTATTTACACATACATGAAACAAAATAAACACTCTTTTCGGTGAAGCACAACCAAGAAATTATCTTCCAATATATTTTTATTTCTTATTAAAAAAAAAAAAGAATATTTCGCTATCTATGGATAGGTTTCAATCTGAGCAAAATGCGTGGATTTATCTACGCGAAATAATATACAAATACATCATAGATAACTACAAAATAAATTGATAAATTGGGTACATATGTAGTTTTATTTTTCAAACTGTATTTGCTAAAAATATCCAAACTGTATTTTTTAAAAAATTGTCCAAAGAAAGGGGGCCCCCAACCAACACCCGTGATTGGGGAGTTGTATTTACTTCTGTTATAAATTTTTCGTGTAAAAAAAATGCTTTTAACATTTTGTATATAAAAACACTAATTTCATACTAATTATCTGAACTGATAAACTTCAAATTACAATAAATTATATTGTATATATTAAATATTGTTTCAAATATCCAAAACTTTTTTTACTCCTACTGTGTTATTTTAAATTAGTGTATGAATTCAGCTATTATTTAATTCTGCCTGAAGAATATTGTCAAATTTTTTGAATGGATATATTACACACATGATGTCCTAAGTTCATTTTCATTTATATATTTGTATGATCAATATAAAAGGTATTTCTTTTTGTCATTCCTACGATGTAAAAGCGAATAATCATTATAAACTGGTTTTTTTAAAACTGTGATTGTAGACCAGCGATAGTCAACCTGCGACCCACCGAGCCTTTTTAAATGGCCCGGTCATGGCCTATTGCTCTGAGAAATTCACTTGTTTAAGAACATTGTATTAAAAATTTAGTGGGAAATTCTTTGTCAAGAAATCAAATATATCAGTTTTGCTTTTTGCTGTTGGTGTCGTACGGGTACGAATTGATATTCTTTTTCTATTTGAAATGGTTACGGTTAGTGATAACAGACAACAGTTCAGTAGCAACTATTTTATGGGTGGAACTAATTTTTAACAATCTTTCACATCTTGCAAGCGAAAAATATTCTAAGAAAATATATCGCTTCAAGACTATTGGGTGGTTGACTATTTTGTAGTGAAAAATAAACACGGATCAGTAATTGTTTAATTTGTCACGAAAGTGCTGCATTTAAAAAATACCAATAAACAGGAATCATTCAATGACACTTTTCCTTGAAGATCTCTTGCAAGAGGTGATAAATAGGCTTTCTTGAATAATCATTGCTACAGCGACAAAGTGTTTTGTCAGTGGTAATATCTCAGCGGTAACAAAGACATCCTATGAAGTTTGTTATATTATTGGTAATCATATGAAACCGTTTACTGATGCAGAAATTGTGAAGGAGTGTTTCTTAAATGCTTCTAATTTAGTGTTAGTGACAAAAATAAAAATTTAAAAAATTATTATTAAAAAAAAAGAAGCAAAACAGGAGTCATAATATTTTGAACAATTTTCCACATTTTAAATTTCCAGTGTTATCTTGGTCTTAAAGTAGTTCTCCCCCATTTATCCTCATGTTGCGGCCCGCGTGAAATAACTAACATATGTATGCGGCCCAGCAGAAAAAAAGGTTGAGTACCCCTGTTGTAAACTATTGCAAAATTCTTTTTATTAAAATTATTTAAAAAACCAAAAGGTATGCTGATGATACTACAAACGTATGAATTAGATAACTTATTTTTGCTGAGCACTCATTCGAAATGGGAATTTTTCGGAACAATTATATTGTTATTAAAAATAATTCGTATTCATTACAAAATAAAATTTTTCTAATATGAACTTGCATTGAAAGTCTAATATTTTTTGTTTCTCTTATTTTATAATGCTGAAATGAATCGTGAAATTTTTGGAGTTTTGTCGTATTGTTATTTTGAAAATTATTTTCTGAATCATTTATATTCCTCTGTTGAATGAGATGTGGTGTCAATCGGAATTAAATCATTTTTGCTATATACAATGCTCCGTACTGAATTCATTTCTCTTCCATTATTGTTTTTGTTCAGTTGTATCGGAAATAACAAAGGTAAGTCATGCAAAGGATTTTCTTATGAATTTATTGCTAATCTCATTCAAATTGATATACACATTTAATGAATTTCAACTCATAAATTTGTAATGTTCATTATATAAATGTCATTAAAACATTAATGGTGTTAGTGTGTATAAACTAGTATAATTGTATTCGTAGTATAGACGATAAGATCTTAAGCGCTGACGAAATCAATCAACAATGCGCCTTCCCACCGACTTGGCAATGCATAATACTTCCTATCTCGTTCAGCGCCCTATCCATAATGGATGAACGATATCACAACAATGGTTGACTGTACCCAACTGCAATTTCCACCACGATCTTCCCCAAAGACAATCTTTGGCCTGCCTCTTTGACTCAGAATAGGATCGCTTTCAAAGAGACCTGAGAATAATAGGCACCGTTGCCTCGAATAGGAATCCGGTTCTGTAATTCCATCGCACCTGTCTCAATAGAACTATTGGGTGTTCCAAAGCGACGGAATGTTTCGCACCCTCCTATACAAAGGACTGCACCAAATGATAGATGAAACGGTCCATTCGTTGGGAAGAGAGCTAGATTCCTGGTGCCAAAGCATTCCATCTTTGCCCCAACCGAGATTACAGCATTGCTGCTTTGAAATGCGGTGGATCTTATTGGTTGCGTTGGGTTGGATTGATTAAAATTGCGATTTTCTCGATTGGATTGAATCGTTTTAATGGATTGGGTTACTGTTGCCCATTGTTTTGCGCATGTTCGTCTTTTGTGTGGGATAACGATTGTGTAAATGAAGGCCATGAACTATAGGTTCTGAGGTGATTGGCTTAATTTGTATGTATGGAAAGTGTGTTTCAGTTGTAACCTTCCTTTTGTTTTCGAGTATTTTATTCGATGGGAGTATTTATTCGAGTAAGACTCGTTTTACAGTTGCGTTTTATTATTATTATTTTTTTTTTATTAAAACTGTTCTAGTGTTCCATTTTGTACAAGTTACATTTTTTTAAAAGTTTAAATTTCACTGATAACAGTAAAGAGAATGCAAATATGTGCACATGTACGATATCTTATAATTTAGAAATAAAATTTTGAATGCGAAAATTTTTTGTAATATGTACATATATTGGGTTCTATGGAACATTTAAACGGATCTTAGTAATGTGTAGTAACAACAGATAAGTGTTTTGACAATGCAGCTCCAAAATGTATTAAAGCATTTTGTCAAACCTATGTAAGCGATTATCTTTGGAAGCCACCTGCATAATCACAATTTATGAAATAAATCGAGAAATAAATCATGAAATGACATTTAATCCTGTCAAGGAAAAAAAAAGGAATTAAATTTTTATAAATTATATTACTACTTTCAATGTTTAAATAATAAAAATAATGTGTTGTTGTTTGAAGAAAATATGTATCGATTTGCATTTTAGCAAAAAATTATTCTAGATATGACATAACACGTTTTTGACTTTTAACATTTAGTTAATCATATTTTCGGAATACTAAATAAATGTGTGAAGTTCATCCCCTCTTTCCAAAAATTCATAAACGTGTTAATTCTGTACATTGCTATGTAAGATAAATGTGACCCCCGTTCACCTTTTTCTACAACTTGTAGAGAAGAACATAGAATATGGACTCAACAGTGGCACACACAAGGGGGGGAGGGGTTCAGATCCGGCCCCCCCCCCCCCAAAGCCCTTGATTTTTTTTTTGTTTGATTATAATTCTATGTATATAGTATGTGAAATTTAATTAAGTATTTGTTATTAATTTTTTTAATTCTAATTATTCATTCATTAATAAATTTTTTTACTGTTTTTCCCCCCGAAAATCAACAAAATCAAAAGAATATGTTGGGGGGTCTGAAAAATTCCTGTGTGCGTCACTGGGACCCATAAATTTTCATCTAGTACCTTCTTTTAGAATTTATTTGCTTTGGGACAAAAATATTCAGTTAATATTCGGAGGCTAATTGTGACACATTACGATTCAATTATTTCATTAAAAATATTATCCACTTAATATTTATTTTTTAAATTATATTCTTTTACTATACTTACTAATAGATAACCGATTATATAATTTCATATTTTCATATTCTGATTTTAACATTTTGCTGCCATTCTCTTTACCACTAACATAAACAGGAGATCAAAGTCACATATGATATCAAATCTCTTTGAGTGTTACATATTTGCGTAATATGCATTTGGTCCCTTGCAACACGGAAGGAGTTAAGGCATGCACTGGACGCTATCTTTCGAGCACATTGTAAGGCAGGGTGCGTGCTCTTTGTCGCTATGCCCGTTCCTCCCCTCTTCTTACCTAGAAATTTAATAATCTATAACGCATTCTTTCTCTTCTCGATCTATGAGGAAGAGAGAAAATGCAAGATTGGTCGTAGAATTGCCCTCCCCTTCTTTTATTTTGGGGGTTTAGTGGGGGTGGAATCTCCATCATACCGCGTTATCGAATTTCCATTGGGGCCCATACAGTGTCTTCGCGAAAAAGATCCTCAACTTTCCACTTCTGAAGCATGCCAACTGACTGCATTGTCTTGAAGCAGGCGGCCATTTTAACAACAAGACCATGTTTCGATTTGGATATTTTGATTCCATATTGAAGCATCCTCTTCCGCGGTCTGTTATGCTTGTATAATAGTCTCTGGCAATGTAGTCTTCTGTGGGTTGCATGTGGTGCTTTTTCGAATGTCATCACATCCAACTGTTGTGTGGTGTTAGTTTCGCACGTGAATGGATGCACGTTCCAGCTTTGATTGCAACCTGGAGTATCGGATTCCGTTTTTGCCTTTCTTTTTTTTTTCTCTCTCTTCCTTTTATTTATTTTATTCCTTTTTTATTATTGTTATTCTTTTTTCCTGCTGTTGCCATTTTCCTTTAGAACTTCTTTTCTTTCCCTCATATCTGAGGGCAACGCTTCGTTGCCTTCTTTTGTACTATTGATATTTTCCCGCGCGCCGGGCTTCTTTTTGTTGTTTCGTTTATTTTTCATTTGCTTTATTTTCTTTTTTAAACTTGTATGCCGTATATTGGCAACGTTCTGAAAAGTGGCGCGAAGGAATCGCTCCGTTTTACCCGTCTTTTTTAATATCGGTTTTCGCGAAGGATAGCATTGAATTCTGATCTCGTTCTAAGCTTGCAAGAATTGTTTTTGAGGATTTGATTTGCAAAAGTAGGAATGTGCGAGGCATTGACTATTGTCATTTCTGAAGTGACGTATTTAAAATTTCTTTGAAGTATTTTTTTATTGAATATATTTCAATAAAACAAAAAAGAGAAGTTGACAGCTAATTATTGGAAGCCATCCATTCTTAAAAACTGAACTTATAAATATACGATTTGAATATTTTATGATTCTTTGAACACTCTCCGTTTTTCTCTCTTTTCTTTTTCTTAGAAATTTTATGTTTTCTGTGTAGGGGCGCTGTTTCATATCAAATATGCCGAGGGTCAAAGTCTTCTCGTTGGAGTGGGTTGGGAGCTCAGGTGTCCAGTTACTTGACCGCTGTTCAAAATTACGAGGTCCATCACTGTTAACCCTTCTATTACTTTAGAAGGTGACGCTAATAAACATTTAATTAATCAAAATTAGATAAAGCCTTATAACATATAGAATAATTCAGCACCTGCATTTAATACATGTTTTCTAATTTATGTTTATTTTTTGTACTGATTGACATATTGTTGACTGAAATTATCATTAATATTATTCCCTTCACATTATTCATTCAAAAATGATTTTAAACTTTATGGAATTTCCAATTAAAAATTTAGATTTAAATATTTTTTACTAGGCATCATAATTGAAGTATGTTAGCTTATTATTAATTTCCTAATAAATTACTGTTAAAAGGCTTTTTTACTGGGGAGTACTTGGAAAAGATTATATTCGTTATGTTTTTAAAATTTTTTTATATATTGTTGTTTATAACTG
Source organism: Trichonephila inaurata madagascariensis (assembly GCA_019973955.1). NCBI lineage: Eukaryota > Metazoa > Arthropoda > Arachnida > Araneae > Nephilidae > Trichonephila > Trichonephila inaurata. The sequence goes on along the minus strand of BMAV01000859.1, from coordinate 142,701 downwards.
GAGTTTTTATATATTATTATAATTGTTCGAAGTTGAATACATGGATTAAATATTCTTTATGATGGGAATCATACGTGGTGAATTATTTAATTCGGAAAATTGTATTGTTCTGTCCAAATATATTTTTGCTGTCATTTATTTACTAAGAAACTCTAAAATAAATTTTATTTTTGATAACGATGAAAATAAATCAGTACACACAAAGTAATTATCTTACAATTTTTCAAAACATTATTCAGTGGTGAAACAAAACAATTACTTAACAATGGTAATGAAACAATAATGCCAAAACAATTGACTACTGCAACTAAACTATTGACATACAAAATATAAAACAATTATAATAAAAGGAAAATTAGTAAGTTCAAAGAAAACACTACCTAATAATGAAGCAAAAATATTTCCAAACATGTTAGTTGATAATTTAAGGCGGTTTTCTAGTAGAGTTGTTATATAGGTATGTTTGTGTTAAAATGATTTTCTGAGCTCTATTTATTTAAAACTTTTAAATTATTTCTAATATTGATGCTTGAATTTTCTCTAAGACATCTCATGAAGTATATTGATTAATCTGAAAATTTAAATGCTAAGTTATTAAATTTTAAAGTATTATATTCTATTGTGATATGAAAGACACGAATTTTTTCAATGTAATTCAATACAGTACTTTCAGTGTTGCGACATAGCCATCCTATGATGACTATGTCTTTCCGGATCCGCGTAAGCTAGAGGTGTGGGATTATCAAAATGATGAGACATTTTGGTTCTTAATACAACTTTTATTAAGAATAACTTATATTACTTAATTCTAATTGACAACTTTCTTTAAAGTGAGAGTTAACACCCAATTAAACCTTGTATTCAAGTCAGATCGCGCAACTAGATCATTTATCTTAATTATAATAAATAAACCGATTCATCTAACTTCCTATATCAAATATTACCTTTTGCAGATCTCCTTCCTTCAGTGATTGAGTGATATCTATAATGTAACTGAATATGTGAGGATTCCAACTTCTTTATAATGAACTTCTATTTTTCCAAAGCTATAGGACAGCTAACTCTAGATCCGAATGATTCCACACTAAGTTATCTCTAAACTTGCCGCTCTTTATCATCAAAGCTTCTATCCTTTTAAAGTATATCTCATTTACATATTATCTTCGTTTGTCTTCTTGGTATTGGGTTGGAAAGGTTTTGCCATTAATCGTGGCCGTCAAAGAACATAGGAGTTATGTTAGCAGAAGGACGCGAGAGACGTCACAGTGTTTTCAAAAGTTATTTATCGTTTTTTGCTTTTTTTTAAACTTCAGTTTTTGATAACTTATTTAACTGTTGAATAATAAAAGGCTATAGCTTTATTGGCTAATATTTTAAAGTAAAAATATAATTAAACCTTAGATTTAATAATAATTTAAGTCTATTTTTTTCAGTTCCTTTTTTTTTTAAATGAATGCTTTAATGTATTAATTGTACTCTCTTTTTTTAACTTCCTATATATTTAATTACTTTTCCGAAGCCTCAATTTATTTAACAGAATATAATAACTAGATTCAATTTTAATGGAGTTGTAATATGATGAATTCTCTCATTAATTTTCCAAACATCACAGTGCCGCAATTAATTTTCTTTCTTTTTTTTTTTTAAAAAAAAAAAGTCCAAGCGCTTTTACTTATTAAAATTTACATTTTTCTCCTTCATTCAAATTTTTTTTTTTCGTTTTTAAGAAAATGAAAATTGTTTTATGTTTCGATTGTGTCTTATTTAAACAAAACAATTACCTAATGTGTGATTCTTTACTCAATCCCTTTTCCATGTTATTTATTAAATTAAGGATCTTCCTACTTTCCCATGATACTTTTTTTTTACGATGGTAGAAAAAAAAAGGCTCGATTTTAATAACTGGATTTTCTTTTAATCTTTTACCGTCGAACACACACTCATAAGAGAGAGAGAGAGAGAGAAAAAATCGCCCTTGTGTATGAAAATAAACTTTTTCTTTCTTAATATATATTTTTTTATCTTGACGTTTCGATATAATTTAATTTCTTGCCTGTAATCTTTTCCAATATTGATTTAGCTTGTGGAGAAGGAAAAAAAAATTGCTCTTAAAAATATATAATTCTTAGCGAACCACATTCTTTAAGAAGATTATTTGTGTGAGAAGCACCTCGCCCCATATTTCATAACGCCTGGCATCATCCATTATTCTGTCATACTTGAATGAACGGAATAGTGACAGAAAACTCATTTCCCTTTAGAATAAGGAATAACATGGCACACTTTAAAATTCTTTTTTTTCCCCTCGCTTTATGTACGTATAAAGGCTGGAGCTCGATATTATAGCGAATTTTGGAGAAAATATTCATATACTTTGTATTTGACCTAAAAAATATTCTTCTTATCTATTAAGTATACATAAATATTAATACTACGTATAAAATTTTATGTAAGTTGAATAATGTTTTACTTCAGGGGTGGACAAACATAAGGTGACCAACAGTCCTCCTTTAGGCGCTTAAATGGGCGTTCTCTGGGCATCTGGACTGTGAAAACAGTCCTCAATCCCATATCGGATGGTCTTCGATGTGGGAGACGACGAAAGTGTATTTGCTCAGTCTGCTGAGAGGCATGGCAGTGGTTGGCTGTTGTGAGGAGATCCAGGAGGCGTGGCTAAAAGTTTTTTCATGATGGAGTTGAATAATTTTCTGCCTGGTTGAGAGCTTAGAGGCTGCTCTCCCTGGTTGATCAATGGTGAAAGTAATCAGGGATTCCGATTGGCTGCCCAGGGGGCTGTCCTCCTTTAGGGAGGACAGTTCTTCTTTTATAGGTTTTGTCCTTCCTCGAAAAGTGACCTCCTACTTATCATCCTTTTCAACATTTTAAAACTGATCTGTTAATCTCTGTATTCAGAGATGAACCAAGCATGTTTCTAATACGTTAAAGAATGGTCTGAAATAAATATCACTGGAAATAACAGTTTTCAATGGTGTTTTTTGACTTAATCCGCAAGTAAATTGGGCAAATATAGAAAATTGTGTTGAGTTTTTATCGAAAGAAATGCCTGATATTAAAAATCTACGACAATTGTTTGTTTAAAGAAATTAGAAGATTGTGAATGTATATATTTATACTCTCTAATAAATTAGAACAATTGGAAAATCAATATGTGAAATTGATAAAAGATGGGCGAAAATACTGAACCATTTACACAAAACACATTCCATATGAAAATTTAGTTATTCTCGTTGAATTTACGTTGTGCTGCCTTGGAACTAATGCAGCAGTTGAAAGGGTAATGATTTTTGGACAAGTAAGAAATCAAGATTGAATGTTGATATGTTAGCTGCAGTACTTACCGTAGAATTCAGTATGAAGGATATATTTTGTTCTGAAATTTCCTATGTATAATAAAATAATATATTGACGAAAAAAAAATCATTCAATATAAAAAATACTCGTTTAAGTAAATGATTTAAAGGAATGCAAGCCTTATTAGCGTATTTTTGTTTGAATTAGTAAAATGTTTCATATATTTATGTTGTAATTTTTTCTTAAAATTTTCGTCCACCTTTTTCATTATAAAAAACTGGTCACTTTAGCTAACAGCAATTCTCTAAGGCAATCAGAAAACCAAATGCAAGTGAGCATAAATGATGGACCAGTTTTTTAAAAAAAACATATTTTTGAAACTACTGTATATTTTGCCATAAGTGATGCGTGGATGAATGCATAGAAGAGAAATTATCAATTTTTTTTCTCCGCCAATGATCAGTAGCACATTCAAGATCGCTGTGATCAAAATCCAAACATGGTGACAATGACAGATAACGAGTTTTTTCGTATTAGAGTATGCACGGTTTTTTTCAGTTATTACTGTGCAACATGCATTTAGAAATCACTATGGAAAAGAAGCACCAAACAACAAGAGCATTCTGCGATAGTACCATTAATTCAAGAGACAGTTTGCTTTTGTAAAACGAAAAGCAGCGACCGGTCAAGCGTCTTGGAAGAAGCAGTGGCGAGGGTAAGGCAAAGTTTTGTTCGAAGTCTACGAGTGTTGCCACCTGGAAACTTGGGATGCCCCAGAAAACGGCATCGAAAATTTTACGAAAAAGATTAAATTTCAAGTCGTATCATTTGCAATTGGCACAATAAACAACTAAGGACGACAAGTAAGCATTTGTGCAGGATTACAAAACATTGAAAGAGGGATGCTACAAAATGTTTGGAACGAACTGGATTACAGATTGGACGTATGCCCATGTAACAAGAGAGGCAGACATGGATAATTAGTAACAGAAAAAAAACAGTGGTATATTTCTCATGTTTCACTAGTTGTAATATGGGCAGTAGTTTCGATAATATGATTTTTTAAAATCGGGTCCATCATTTGTACTCTCCCTGTAAGGAAAAAAGTATTTTCTATATTTGGATTAAACTATATTCCTGTGCAAAGTTTTCTTGCATGAAATTCAACAGAAGTAACTGACATTAACTTGCAGGCTATGATGAGAATTTCAACGAGTAATCTTACTCCTTATTTAAAAAAAAATGTAGAAATTGTTCATTTGTCTCATTAAACTGATTCTAAAATTAAATAGGCTTTCAGCTATAGATATAAAATTAACACAGTAAGTAAATTGACTAACTAGTTTGATATCACGGAACTAGTTTGATATCACGGGGCAAGACGACAAGCACTGCTTGGCATGATAAGGGAATCACGCCAAGCACCGCTTGTTGTCGCTGGAATGGAATCCAAGATGGCGGCTGAGTGGTTTCAAATCGTCAGGGAGTTAATTTTAAAGAATTGTTTTGAAAAATGTTAAAATATATTTCAAATGAAAGATATAGGAATATATTGAGAATAACCAAGATCAATCAATAAATAATAAATATCAATATAACATAATAAACAGGTACATGTACTACTAATAATATTATGCAGTATATAATAATAATCTTATAATATAATTTAATAGTAATTATATATAATATTCATACAGTATGATTTAATAATTATTATACATAATAATCATATATAATTCTATAGTAATAATACAAAAAGAATAATCACCGTATTGTAATGTACTAAAAAGTATACATAAGAATACTCATACAACGTACTAATTATAAATAAGTAACATTGTAATAATTATAAATGAATAACAAAATAATAATTATAAATAAATAACATATTAATTATAAATAACATATGTAATAACATTTATAAATTAACATAATAACAAAACAATTGTAAATAACGAATATTATGATTACATATAATAATTGCATTTTATATTATATTATTAATATAAAATAATTAAAAAAAATATTAAAATTTATAATGAATATCAATTAAAAAGTACTGAAAACTTCCAAAAACTGCAAAAATATCAAGGTAACCACATTGCAATGTTATCGCCTGTCTTGGTGAACATAAACAACAACTTGGCGTGTACCCCGTGATATCAAACTAGCACCTTAATAATTTTTATTTGCATAAATTTCTGTGCCTTTCGGCCGCGGTAGCCGAGTGGTCAAGGTATCGGATCGTGGCTGGCCTTGTCACGAGTTCGAGCCCAGTACCACTAAAGATCCGCCGTGTAGGGGAGCGATGCACGTTAAATCTGTCGAGAGCTCAAACGTCCTCCCGTTGGTGTGGCGTGGTAGTTAAGAGAGGGAGGTGCCAGGTCAGGTGTCATCCACGTCACTTGAACATGGTTCAAAATTACGTGATCCGTCGCCAAAAGCCCTTGTGTGCGAACAGTGCGACGTTAATATTCACTTGTTCACTCATTCTGTGCCTTTCACTTTATCTTTTACGATTATTTTACTTTAGGGAACAATCTGTCGTGGAATAAAGCGAAAATCTGATTTATTTACATTTTTAATGCGTTCTGACAAAAGATTTCTTTCTTTACTCAAACTCTGACCCCCCTCCCCTCCCCAAAAAAATTAATTCTTTTTAAAGTGACATGGAAACGAAATGGAAAAATTTTAAATCCCGGTAATTAAAATTTATCCTACACTTTTTTTATGACGAGAAAATTGCAAAATGAATTTGGGTATTTCTAGAGGAACTTATAATTGAAAAAAAAGGACACCTCTTCTTTTACTTTTCCCCCTTTTCAAATTAGCAATATTTTTTCTCTTAGAAATTGCTCGAAGCCTTTTCATCAAATTTATAGTAAAAAATTCAATTTTGTGAAAAATTAAACGAAATGTATTTATTTTTTACAAGTAAAGCACTCTTGGCTGTTTTAATATCAAATGTTCAGTTTCTTTTACAAGCGTTCTACAATAAAAATGATCAAAATTGAAAAATATATGATATGTGACGACGAAAATTCTCGTCGTTCTACTTTTCGTTCTCTCTTCCCCATCCCCTGGAATGTGTTCTTTTGCGATTAGCATGCGTGCGACGTTCTTTTTTGTTCGAATGCTTCTGTAATTGCCGGAAAAACCGACCGTTCTTTTCGCCAATCAAGTATTTATCTTTTTTGAAAGATTTTCTTCTATTTATTTATTTTTTTAAAAAAAATATTTTTTTCTCACTGTTTTTTGTTTGTTTTGGTGTTGAATTCGTTTCTTTGATTTGTAAAGAAGCATTGGATAGAGATTTGAATGTCGAGACATTTCCAATTTGTTAGGATTTTAGTGTGACGGTTTTTTGTGCCCTAGTATCATTGAAAAGGTATTTATTAAATTGAACGAACCTTTTCATAATTATTTATTTCTTTTTCACAGACCAGCACCATAATGCTTTAAACGAGAGAATCGTATTGAATTAAATGGAAAATACATTACAAACCTATCCGTGTATAAGCTGAGAGTGTTTTTTTCTTCAAAAATGTATCCAAAATTCAAAACCCGAAAATAAGTCGAATTAGTGTGGGGGGAGGGGATCCTTAGATATTCAAACACCATAAGAACCAAAATATTTTCAAAATGGTGGAATATTTTTCTATAAATTTACTGTAAAGTAAAACGCCAGACGCCAACGATGATAGTTTTATTTTTGTTAGCCCTGCCCCAAACTGTTATCTTGTATTCTATCTGTGCCAATTGCACTTTCTACGCCATTTTTTTACCCCGAAAAATGAATGGGAAGAAAAATTTATATGTCTTGGATCGTTAACCTATGTTTTAGCTCTGGAGTAAAAATTTACTATATCGTGATCATATGCATTCAGACATTTCGGTGAGTAAATGAGATTTCCCTACTATTCCGAAATTTGGATTCAGATACTGAATTCAAAGGATCTATGTGACGTTTTTTTTTAAAAAACTTTTATAATAAAGTACCATTCTAAACAACCAAAAAGTACCATTTAGCATCGACAATGAAAATGTTAAAAAACTACCTTCTATCTTAACTATGTTTTTTTCTGAGGTTAGCAGATTCATATATAAGCAATCACTTTAACTTTAAAACAGTTCCGAAAATTCTTGGTTTATACACAGAAATATACGGTTATAAACTTCTTATAAGTTTTGTGTGCCAAAATATGCGAAGTTTTTTTTACCCAAACTGCAAATATTGTAATTGAGAAATTTCTGAACATTGCAAATTATGCAAGGATTCATTTTTCTTGCGTTATGAAATTAATTATTTTTTTTATCTTGAGTTTTTTTAAACTCAAATTTCTGTCGAAAATGTGATGTAGTGATTTTTTTACCGCTTTAGAATGGGGTGGTTTTAATTTCTGTTTGAGTACGAGTCTATAACCAAACTGTGACAGGAATAGAATCAAATCGTAAATAATTTATTAGTTTGCCTTACGACATTGCCGCAGTTGTGATTTGGCTTATGCTCCATGATATTATCGGCTTTGCATAAATATTTTGGCTTATTCCTGCCTTACATGAATATTTGTTATTCCAAAAACAATTCATTATTTTATGTTGAACTTTTTCTTTTATTAGTTGATAAGGATTATTTTTTATATAAGGGTTATTTATTTGTACCTCTGCTTTTAAAATTTTTAAAGACATCTTACAGATTATTTGTAGAAATTTCTTAGGTCTGTATTCTTTTCTTTAGTAATAATACATTACAGCAGTGATTTTTAAACTTTTGATCGCCGTGCCCCCCTCCCCTTCTTTATGTATCAAACTGACATCGTGGACCCTCAAGATTTTGAGCATTTCTTCCTGATTCTTAACACATAGCTGAGTGATTTAAAGGTTCTTCAATAATGCTAAAACTGCCTCTGCTGTTTGTATATATTTTTTTTAACTCTTCTTTTTTTCCCCTTTAGAAAACTGTTAAACATTTAAAAAAAAAAAATTCATGTGAAATATTATTTTTGGATCCGAATTTTTATGCTCTCCTTGTGTTGTTTTTCCAATCCCGTTCCATGATCTCAATGAAAGTAAACAAACCGATTCGAATCCGAACTTTTTGCATGTTTCGTGATTTGTGGTTGGCAGCAACTGCAGTGCAAATCTAGCGACTGTTTAAACTCGGCTCGTGTTAGTTTTTTTGGAGAAAGAGAAAGAAAGGAAATATAAGAAGTGTGTTTTAGCTCTTAAATAGAGATTAACTGGTTGGCTATGCAACTGTATGTTGCATCACCATTTTAAGATAAATTCATTTTTAATATTAGACTGTAAGAAGACGGTTCGAATCGGATGTTTGGTAATGTTGATTTTTTGAACTAAGATTTTATTAGTCAACTTATTGTTTCTGATCGCTTCAGTGACGAGCACTTTGACTTTATCCTTGATTTTTATTAAAAGTCATTTTTAAGAAACTGCTTTCATCTTTATGCCTCCTCGATACAAAAATTTTCACTGCTTGCTTTGCCAAAGCTTGGGTTAGTTTACCAGGAAGTGTAACAAAAACAATAAACATTACAAAATACTAATTTCAAATGAATAATATACTTAACTGTATTAAAAAATTAAATGAGAAAAATGGTGCTGAATTTTATTTACAAGTGTTGTTATATCATGTGTAATATTTAAGTTTGGGAAAGTGCAAAATCTTAACATTAAATGAGAGACCTACGTGGACCCCTTTGAAAGACGCTGGGGACCCTCGGGGTCAGTGGATCACAGTTGAAGATCCACTACTTTACAGTAATAATGTTTCCTGGTACTAATTTCTTAAAATTTAGTAGTAATCCAGCCTTGGGAATGTTTATGTAACAATATCGCATAAAAGGATATTGTAACCTTTTGCGGGATAAAAAGGTAGAATTCTAAATTAGCCACCAGTTGAAAGTATCTTCGTATCCTAGTAAATACATCGAACTTTTATGTTTGACACACCCTTTAGCAGGAAAAAAATCGAGTGGAATATATTTATCATGAGTCTGAGATGCTTGTTCCACTTTTACCACAAATCCCTCTAGTTAAAGACATAAAAAAAGAAGAATCTCTATATTTCCGCCCTTTTTATTTCTCCTCCTAGCGGAAAAACGATGTTTATAACTTTTTTTCTCTCTCTCTTTACGTCTTCTCCTTTCGTTAGAATTTTTTGATCTTTTTTTTTTCTCCTCCCGTATCCTTCTCCCGTTTTTATTCCAACTCTTTTCTCTTCATTCGAGTATCTATCTTATTTTTCCTGTTTTTTTTTTCCTAATTTTTTTTTCTCCTGCCCCCTTTTCCCTAGCAGATTTTCGGGAGCAAAGCTTCTTCTTAGATGTCGAAAATTTTTACAAAGGAAAATGGTTTGTTCAAAAGAACACTGCGAAATGCTTTTTCTTTTTTTTTCTTTTTGTAATTTTTTTGTCCTTTTAGTGCTTCTGTACTCCAGGATGTCTTTTAAAACTACTAGGTTTAGAAAAGTAAATAAAAAGTAAGGATTCTCTTTTTCCCTCTTCAGTAATTTATTTTTTTCCCGCCCTTTTTTTTATGGAATCATTCCTTTCTCAAGACGTGACCGTTGCTAAGTTTTTTTAATGGGCATATATTTTTTTTTTGTTAGTTTGCATTCTATAGCCCAAAGGCGAAATCTACGATTTAAACATTTAAGATATTTACAGATTACTTAAGAAGATTTTACTCTTTTGTATTGTCTGTTCAAAAGTAGGTTTTAAATTGTTATTCGCGTTCTGTTAGTTCAAACACACGGGGACATTCTTATCTTAATTAATTATCTCACTTTTAATCAAAGCAATTTTACTTTGTGTTAGCTTCTAATATCCGAATTTGTTAATTAATCATAAAAAAAAAATGTTTTCTATTGGTAGAAAATAATTTTCAATGTTAAAGAATGAGAGGCCTGTGTTATTTTATTTATTTATTTTTTAATTGATTTATTTGCTATACTCCTTATGCTCCACATTGCATAACATGAGGCTTACAGATGTAATTGGCAAAAGCATTATCTAATTTAAATCTAAAAATATAAATACATTTATAGTATAAATATAAAATGAAAAGGAAAGGGGAAATACAAACATAAAGAGGGAGGAGAGGTACCTATGAATTTTAGAATTCTGTACAGTAAACAGAATTACTTAAAGCGTAAATGCTTTTGGAACAACTGACCAACAAAAATAAAACAGGTGGCCAGGAAATACAGAAACGTTTCAACTCACTTTTTAAATTTTTCACGTTTACAAAAATATATACAACATGACGTGTTCCGTGGCTTCAACATCCTGATTGAACAAATATCACTATCAATTAGACTTAGACAAATAGTTCTTAAATTTCCATGTTCTATATGGGATAACTTAAAATCAATAAAGAATTTGTTGCATTTTAGCCTCAGATAAATTGTCAGAAAATTCCTTCTTGTTCTCAAAGCTTTAGGAAGGCCAAGAATTCGGTGTTCCAGGCTGAAACATATCTTCCTCAAGCTAAATGCTTCCAGTGGGATAACGGCACACACATCGAAAGGTCCATATCCTGGCAAGTTGCCTCTTTGTCCTACAGGCCCGCTCTATAATTGCCGAGATTTCCTCTATGGCCCCGAACATATAAAAAGTGGATTTTACAATCTTCAAGGTAGTTCAGAATGGGCTTGAACTTCCACAACAAGTTTTTCTGTTTCACAAGAAGTTTTTCTGTGCAAAGTATGGAGTGAAGATATGAAGTCAACATAGATAAGAAAATTAAAAGTTCCGCCTTGGTTCAGAGAGTCCTGAATCAACTTCCATTTTCGAATCTCAGGCCTGTGTTATTGGTATTAGAAAAATGGCTGGCGGTTGGGTTTAAATAGGTGTGGTATTGGAAGCGCAGTGCTACTTCATTCACTACTGATACTATTTGTAACTTGAAAAATGATTCATGAGGGTCTCATAAAAATGTGATCACGTGTTTTCCGCTGAATTCAAAGCTGTCGTGCGTCGACTAAAGCTGAATTCACACCAAGGCGTACAAACGTCGAGTGTCAAGCGTCTAGCCAATCAGAGACTTCATCTCGGGCGAAATGAAGTCTCTGATTGGCTAGACGCTTGACACTCGATGTTTGTACGCCTTGGTGTGAATGCAGCTTTATACTCATAAAGTTCAGATGTAGTTTCAAATTTGGTGATTGGGTTAACATGCCCAAGAGATTCTTCGAAAAGTTTTTCGGAAAAAAAAAATGCATTATAATAGTTTTTTTTTTTAAAATCAAGTGCGTTTTGTTTACCCATGTGCGGTATTATTTTTAAATAGTATGTACTTTTTAAAAGAAAGTTTTAAAAAATGGCAACATTGAGACAATGCAACTGATTTGCTGGAATGTATTGCAATAGGTTTGAATTTGATAAAATTATTTTTTTTAATTTTTAGTTTTTGTTTATTCGTTTTATTTTGAATTTCAATCAAATTTTTTTGAATTTATTGTATACTTTAAAAGTCATAATTTTTATGAATATTTTTTTGTCTTTTAAAATTTTATTGTTACCCATCTCTTTTGTGCATATTATTGTAACTATAATTATATAAGTAAAAATGGATATTTTTACCTGTGATTTTAAATCATTCTGCTGTGAGTAAATTGCTGTTGTTTCAAAAATAGTTCACTGTAGATCTGAAAAAAAAATTTTTTTTTTCACCGCGGGGATAATTTTATTCGATGGTGAATGAAGCATGGGAAAAAAAAATTCTTTTATTCTCTGTAACAAAAATTTTTCCTTAATTAACAACTTTTTATATACTACGGAAAGGGCCTAGATCATTTTGCATATAAAGATTATCACGTTATTGAACCCAAAACACATGATGCATAAGTTGATATATCTAAAAATAAGGAATATCGAGCATTGTCTTCTAAAAATATCTCCTTTACTCCGCCTACTTTGTCTGCGTAAATTCAAAAGCCCATTCTGTTCCAGACGGTAATTCTTTAAGGCAATCAAGAACCTACTATAAAGCCTTTTAGCATTTCTTTTTGCAATGTTCTTAACATTTCCATTATCCCTGAGGAAGAGCTCGCACGAGTCATGCACCGTGGGCTGCGTAAAGCATTTGCTGAAAATCTACTTTGCGATCCTTTTATCTACCCAACTTTGACACTAAATTCCTGTTGACACTGACATTAATTTAATTGTCTGCAGTTGTTCCCCTTCCCTAGCACGTTTCTTCGTGCCGCTTCAAAGAGATTACTTCATGTGCTTGTTCAAACTTTGACATGCTTTTGTTTTCGGGGAAAGCTTTTGAATTTTTCGGAGATTTTCACGTCAGTATGAAGATAGTTGGAACTCTTCTCCCTTCTTAGATTGTTTTCTGTCACTTTCTTAACCAGTTAACTGTAATTGACGAGTATACTCGTCATAGAGATGTTGCAGGATTTTGTGCCATGATATGTTAAAAGTAGGGTCAATTGGCTATTTAAATTATAATTTTTGAGAAAAGCAAAACATATTCCCAAATTTAAAGATGTTTAGAATATTTTAAGGCCAGATTAATAAAAAATTTGAAAAATTTCTGATGAACTCATGCGCCTCCATATACACCGACTGAAAAAGCATATAAGTTCGCATAACGAATTTATTTATTATAATAGGTATGGTCAGCCATGGGACAAATACGTGACATCGAACTGGCTCTGAACCCATTGATAGCTGTTGGCCCGAAGTTACCTAGCTATCGAGTGGTGTAAATGCCGATTTTGTGATGTTACAACCAAGTGCTGACATTAGAGTAATGGCACAATGTCGTGCTGCCTAAAGAACAGTTATTTTATTGGGGTGGAAAAGGTAAGGATGCTTTCTGGTTAGAGGACTATGATCCAACTTTAGCTTTAGAACTAACTTCCTTAGTGTCAAGAAAGGTAGAAAATATTTTGTCAATGAAGAATGAAGTAAATCAATGTATGTTTAGGTCTCTTAGTCGGGGAATTTTGACAATCACTAAAATTCTAGATATGTATAAGAACTTACGGTCGGAAGGACCGTCGCCCTTATGAACCCGTGACCAAAGTAACTTACTTCATAGCTCCGTACATAGACCTCTGTACAATAAGTACGAGTATTAGTAATAATATTGACAATCTTATAAAATAAACACATCTTTTTGATCCAATATTTTAGCAACACTTACTCTGTGATTGATGAGTGTACTTGTCATCGCTCGAATTCCGTGAGTTGAGTTGAGTTGAGTTTGGTGTTTTTTGGCGCAAGAGCCAGTTTTGGCTATACTGCGCCAAACATTCATAGGTCTGTAGTCTGGACGGGAAAAGAAGAAATTGGATGACAAGATGGAGGGTCGAAAATAGAGAAGGATCACTGGGGTACACCGGGGTCCTGACACCCGTGTTTACCAAACTCGAATTCCGTGACACACAGAGTTTCACACTCAAACGTGGGCACCACAGTTAACTGGTTAAATTTCTGGTTGAATTTAGAGTTGCGTGGGGTATTTAGTGATAACTACTGCGTCTAATCTTATATATAAAATAGGCTAAATTCATGTGACATCATAGTCACATAACTGCAATCACGAGTTTTCAGCCTGTTGATTCATGCACGTCATTTTTGTCAAATTTTGTCTCTTTTAAAATTCACATTTTTGTCAACTATAACAATACGCATAGGTAAACAAATGATATAAAAATACACATATAATATAAGAATTTTTTTTTAGTTTTGAAAAACATTTTGAAGAACCTCAATACTTGGAATATCTTAATCAAATTATTAAATTTTATCTAAATTTTACAAGCAAAACAACAAGTATAATCCTCATAGCAGCTTTGAATTCAGTATAGAGCGTGTGATTGCATTTATCACGTGACTGCCATGGATTTAGTCCATTGAATGTTTGTATATTTGCTTGGGACGTATCCTTACCACACTGTGGATCGAATCGTTGCAAAATTTTGTAGGGAGCCTTGGTCATGTTTTAAAGGAGTGGTAAGTTTATTTCCACACAAAATATTTTTGATGAATTTTTTTCTAAAACCAAGGAAGAGTATGTGTGTGTATGTACGAAGTCGCCAAATATCCTGATTGCAGCCAATGTTAAAAACATCGATGTTTAGAAAACGATTACAGCATCTGGTGACACATTTTGTTACGTTTTGCAACGTTTAAGAACGATTGTCGCGGGAATCGGCTTCCAAGTGGGGGTTGAAGGGTGTTATTGATAAGTCCCATTTTCGAACTATTAAATGTACAGGCTTAAAATTTGGCAAGCGTGTTTCTTTTATCGAGTAGATCTCTGCTATGTACGGTTTTTACGAAAATTAACTCCGAAAGGGTTGTGGAGGCGTCAATTATTAGACCAACAGACTTGAAACTTGACATATTACTTTTGTCTTGTAGAAATTCACTAAGAACGGAAATTGCGGAAATCGACTCCAAAGTTGTTGGGTTACGTGGGCGTGTAAAAGATAAGTATGTTCCGTTTAAGAAATTTAAATCCTGTACTTTCAAATCAATAGGTGAGGGAAAAAATGTTTCTGAATACAATCGAATGCTTAATGCTATGACTTAGATGTCAATTACTTAAAAAAAATTATATAGTCATACATAATCATGAAATACATAGCCATGCAGGTAAATAATAGCTGGTTTAGTTAAGTTGGGCAATTTTCTTATGGTTTTGTTAAAACGCCCTGGAGGCCGCCAAGGATATAAAAACTGAGCGTCTTTATTGAAGACGAAACACTGTTGTCATTGCATTCTTTATAAATACATTATATTTTAATTATCATAACAATATCAAATTTAGCAATTTTAAACTCTACAGATTAGATGAGATGGTAGCACGTTTGTCTAGGAACTCTGTAGGCCGCGGTAGCTTAGTGGTCAAGGTAACGGACTCGTGGCCGGTGTGTCATGAATTCAAAACCTAGTACCGCTGAAGACCTGCCGTGTAGGGGGGGGGATGCACGTTAAATCTGTCCAGAGCTCAAACGTTCTCCCGTTCATGTGGTGTGGTAGTTATGAGAGGTGGGTGCCAGCTCAGTTGTCGTCCTCGTCACTTGACCGTGGTTCAAAATTCAAGGTCCGTCGCCAAAAACCCTCGAGTAGCTGAACAGTGCGACGTTAATATCCACTCACCCAGGAACTCTGTATATTATTAGTTTTTGTCTTGTTTCTTGAAAGCTAATGAGAAGTATTATTTTTGAAAATATTGTCAAACTTATGTTTTAAAATTAGATTACTTGGGACACCTCTTTCTCTTACACGGGATATTCCTCTAAATATTTTAAGATATAAATTCAGAGTTTAGAGGATTTAAATACCGGTGAGATTTTTTTACCAAATGTACGAAAATATTTTGAGCCAGAGATTTTTGTGTCCTCCGCTCCCCTTTTATGAGCATTATTTTTACGTCTGCTATGCAATGATAATTTTTTTTTTAAATCTAGAAATGTGTTTTTTATTTTTGAGCATTCTTTATATTGAATTTTTATGAGAATTTTAGAATGTTTTTTTTTAAATATTTCGCATTAAATTATTCTTATGTTTTTTTTCCGAATGATTATCTATTAAACTTATTTAAATAGTTTATATAGATAATACAGCTGCATTTCGACTGTAGATAATCTTTTATTCATAAATCATCATATTGTTTCTGTTATGAAATTCCCATTGAATGGATGAATAGAAAGTATTTTATTAACGATTGAAAATTTGAATAATATATATATATATAAGGAGAGAGTGAACTAATAGTATAGGAATTGAAAAAAAAGCATGATTTGTCTGCATTGTTGTAACAATGCA
>BMAV01000859.1:107041-117745 GCA_019973955.1 Trichonephila inaurata madagascariensis | reverse complement strand
GTCGATCGACTTCGTTGCGAAGTCATTCATCAAGGCTGGCGATGACATTTTGGCGATTTTCTCCCATCCATCGACCGTTAGTCGTTAGTCTCGCTTTTGCCTTCTTGCAAAGAGCTGTTTTTTTTGTTCTCCGGACTTCATTAACTGTGTCGATTTTTTCCACACCCTCCCGTTCTTGCGACGCTCCAAGAAGCGGAAAAACTGAATTACTTTCAAATTTTTTTGCACCCGCCCTCTTGCTTCTTCGTCGTCTCAACGCGTAATTTTGAGCCCTGGGGATACGCCACTGTTATTTATTATTATTTTTTTCTTTCTTTTTCTCTCTCTTTTCACTTTACATCTAACGAAAAAGATGGATGTGAGCAAAATCCTTTTAAAACTTAAGAAAAAGTTTATTTTTTAATGTTTTGCTATAGTTAGAGTAATGAGGCACAGTTTATAAGAAGGAGAAAAATTTCCTTCTCTTTTTTTTTGTTTTTTATTTTTTTATTAATTCAATTTTTTTTTCTCCTTTTTCTTTTTCCCGGGCAACTGTCGAGGCGAATAATTTTTAATGATTTCCGTTTGGGGAAATGTATTTCTTCTCTATATTATTTCAAAGTAATGCTTTATGTTTTTCAGTACGTGATTTTTTTTTTTGTATCATTAATTTGTTTCTACTTAAAGGAGATTTTTCTTAATTATGTTGTTTAGCTTAAACTGTACAAATCCATCGTTAGTCGGAAGAAGAATTGTGCTCACATTGTAGAGAAAAACAAGTTGTTTTTGCTTGAATTAATTTGTTTTCATTCACTGAGCATGTGTATCAAAAACTTTTATAACCATTAATATGGCAACATTGTTGGGTGAATCCTTTATCCATTGACGCATAGAGAAAGGTGGAGTGAGGGGGAGGGGGGATAGTCGTGAATTTCGAAACGGAAAATAGAATGCTTTATAACCATTAATCATTCGATTCTTGATTTTAAATTCTGAGTGATCGAAGTAAAATTTTAAGTCGCGAATAAGTATAAATTTATTATTGCCACTTTAACCCTTTATCGTCCGACGATAACGTATAAGTACCACACTCACTTTAAAATTACGTAGAGTAACCATTTCTACGAATATTCTGACGATACTTAGCGGGAATATTCTTTGAAATCCACTCTTCCAAGATATATGGCAGCGCGGGTTCTATGATGAGTATTTTAGCGGGGGAGGCGAATAGTTTTAGGGCAGAAAGTGCGTTTTCAGCTAAAGGGGCGTTTTCACCGGATTGCGAAGATTTTCATTTTTGTCCCGAAAAAATAGTTAATGTCAAAATTTAAGTGTCTTATTTTTTTTATGTATGTTAATGAAGACCTTAGAAAACGATTTGACTGTTTTAAGTGAACATTGTATATAATTAATTTTACAGTTGAATATCTTTAATTAATTAATAAGCTGTAACGGATTAAATTTTCCAAAGTTGAGTATTTTGTTTATGTATATCCCTTAATTTTCAATGTAGTGATCTAAAAAAAAATATTACATGAAAAAAAATACAGTAAATTATAATGCGGTCGATAAAGGGTTAAAGCAAATTCGCTGCTATTCGTTATGTCTAATTGTTTCGAACCAAGGATAAATAACGAGAACATTCGAGTTTGTTGAGTTCAAACTTTTTTGCTACCGCTGTCTAAGAGATCTGAAGGTGGCCACGAGTGAGAGAATATTAACATCGCACTGTTCAGCTACACGAGGACTTTGGGTGACGAACCTCGTAATTTTGAACCATGGTTAAGTGACGAGGACGATACCTGAGCTGGCACCCCTTCTCCTAACTAACGAACCACACCAGCGGAAGGACGTTTGAACTCTGGACAGATTTAATGTGCATCCCTCCCCTACACGGTGGGTCTTAAGTGATACTGGGTTCGAACTCATTACATGCCTGCCATGATTCGATACCTTAACTACTGGGCTACCGCAGCCCCCTGGAGGTGGCCGCAGTAGCCTATTTGCAGTGGCTCACACATGAATTTTTCAAGTGTCGAAAGTCCACCATTCTTGTATCATATACGCTGCCTAACATATTCTTTTGTTTTTGTTGATTGTTGGGAACCAAAAAACAGAAAAAAATTATTGAATAAATAATTAGCATTAATTAATAAAATATTAATGACCAATATTTAATTAAATTTTACGTACTACATACTGTTGTAAATTAAATTCTTTAATATAGATGACGCTGCAAGTCAGCGAAGAGTATGTATACTTTGTTTGGCTTGTAGAGATAGTTTTTGTTTACGTAATGTTCTTCGTGTGATGTCTTCTATGTGTTTCATCCAATAAACAAAATTAACTAAAGATGGACTTGGACAAATTGCTGGAGACATAAAATCATTGCATATGATCGCCTAACTGACCCATGGAAATTAGGATTTAAGGAAAACTACATTACATACATAGGATTATAATCAATTGAAAAAAAAAATAATCAAAGGCTATAGGTGGGTGTCCGGACCCGGGACCCTCTCCTCCCCTTTGTGTGAGCCACTGCCTAGTGATCATGGTCATGAGTTCATGGTCAGTGTTTCATGAATGCCACTGAAGACCCACTATGTAGAAGAGGCTCAAAGTTTTCCTGTTGGCATGATGTGGTAATTTGGAGAGGGTGGTGCTTGCTCTGGTGTCGTCTTCGTCTTTTGATCGTGGTATAAAATTACTCGGTCCATCGCCAGTAGCCCTGAAAAAATGAATAGAAAAACACTTTTTTAATGTTTCCTGTTTTTTTCTTCTTCTTTTGTCTGTGGGTCTGTATGGCGCATTTGTATTGGATATTTTTAGTATTTTTAATGTATATGTAAGGTTGCTGGAATAACGTGTATTCTTTTTTCTTTCTTTTACTTACCCTTTATGTTTTCTTTTTATTCTTGTATATTTGTATTATGTAATTACGTATGTAAATCGTGCAGTTATCTTTAATTTGTGTTATGTAAATTTACTGTGTACTGTTGTATAAAATGCAAACTACGTAAATGTGTGAGCTTGGTTCCCTTGGGCTTTCTATTAATAGCCCTCGTGTTGTTTTATTGTGTGACATTAATTAACACTTACTTACTGAGAGATCTGGAATTGATATTTAACTTGTAGTAAAGTCCTAACTTTGCATACTCTGATTTCAGCTGTACTGTGTTATCTTTCCCTTAATTTTAATATTAACTTAATCTCTTGTTATTATTTTCTTTTTTAAATAACCATGGCATATTCGTTTCGTAGTTGTATAGATTTAAATTAAAAACTAATCTTAATTGTATATGCGGTTCTGTTGGAGACGCGGATCAATACGTTTTCCACTGTCCATTTTCAGCTTATGAAAACAATGCATACGCCAAGAAGAATTTGGATCAACACTCTTATTAGCGTGTTTATACATTCTGTATTA
Source organism: Trichonephila inaurata madagascariensis (assembly GCA_019973955.1). Lineage (NCBI taxonomy): Eukaryota > Metazoa > Arthropoda > Arachnida > Araneae > Nephilidae > Trichonephila > Trichonephila inaurata. Next base: position 114,336 of record BMAV01000859.1, on the reverse strand, counting down.
ATCAGCTATCTTAAAATTTCTGCAGATGTTTTTAATATACATTAGGTTGTTTTTAATATTTTTATTTTTGGTCTTCATTTGTCCCTGTCCTGTGCCTTTTGGTCTGGGAGTCGTCTTAGTTTTTAAAGGTTTGATTTTAATATTTACTGATAGATATTCATTTAATCTTTTGTATTAGTAATTAAAATGTGCAAATATAAAAATTGAGTACAACAGATACCGAAAGAATATGTTTCTTTTTCTTTTTTTGTCAACTGATATTTTTAAAATTTTGATTATAAGTTTATGTAGTATTAGCTTGTTTTTCATTACTTCATTCACTTATAATTGTATACAAGATTTAATGAAAATATTATCTAATTTTTTTTTTATATTTCTCAAATTACTAATGAAGTGAGTGATTATTGCTAAATGTTTACATCACGTTGATATATAAGGCACAGATTTTAACACAATAATTACGAATCTTTTTTTAATCATCATAGATTTTACAAATCTTTTGATTTCCTTACAGAAAATACTATTCTCAGTTCCCGATATATATTTTTTAGAAAGTGCGGTATTTTTAGTTGAAAAAATGCTATTATAAGTTATTGAAAGAATAATAAAACCATATAAATTTTGCTTCATTATTCGTAACAAAACGGCATGTTTTAAAATGTTGCTACAACTGCTAGTGTAATCATTAATAAAAGCATTTTTTCTTAGACTTAAGTACCCCATAAATAACTTATGTCGAATGTATAAATTCCTTTTCTGTTTCTCCTTGAATTTATTTTTATAGTGAATTTATTTCTATTTCTGAAATGAGTGTTTTTAAAATCAAATAAGTGAAATTATTTTAAACAAAACTGCTTTTATGTTGTGCTAAAAATATATTGCTCAAATATTTTTATCCTCTTCTTTTGACTGGGAATGTAGAATAGTCCTTTGTCATAGGAATTATTTTTTAGGCTTAGCTTTTCTTTTCCATTTTATTTTGGTAGACGGCCGTAAGGAGCTTGTAGCCCTTCACTACTAGATATCTTATTTTAGTATCATCTTGATCCTTTTGTTTTCGAAGCGGATGAAAATGGAAGATGTTCTTTTATGCGTAAGCCATTTTGGTACACTTCTCCTCCCCCATAAGCTCTGTAAAGTTCTGACTCATTGTTTTGATGCTTCTTGTTGTGCCATTAGAATGTCATTTAAAGTATTTTTAGTTATAAAAATTGAAAGTATTTAAAATACAAGTTTTCATTTTTGCAGTGGAATTATTGTGAATGGTTTTTTATTATGACTGACTACATTCGCGAAACCGTGATTTTGAAACAGCTTATAAATGGATAATTTTTTTGATATTGAGTGTCAGTTGAATTAGAATATGCGAATAAAACCGTTTTACGAATATTATTACAAGAACCGTTACTAATTATTTTTTTCAAAAAAATGAAGAAAAGCAGTCATTTTCAAAACATCCTTATATGAAAAATGCTTCTATAATAATAATATTTTGCTTATATATAGCTAAGACTTCTATACCGGAGTTGAACCAAAACTTCTGAAACATTAACATTTTCAGAGTTACGATCAATTTAAAATAACGAGTTTTTTTTTTTTTTTTTTTTAAAATTTCTCTATTTTGATGTAATAAAGTATGAATTAATCCATTTCTAAATTATGCATGTCAAAAATTTAGTTCAACTCCAGTACAGTAGTATTGGCTATATATAAGCAAAATATTATTGTAATAAAAGCATTTTTCATAAAAAGAGAATTTTGAAAATGTCATTCTCTTTCCTCATTTTTTGCCAAAAAATTGCCTTAAAATAATTTTTTATTATTATAGCATTCATAAAACAGTTTTATATGTACAGATTCAACTGGCATTAAATATCACAAAAAAAAAAAAAAAAATTATCCGTTTATACGATTTTTTCAAAATCATGGTTCAGAACGTAGTTATAGTAATTAAAACTTTTCCGAAAATATTGGTAGTTGCTCTACAACAATGCGAAATAGTGTTTGACGTAGATTTAATTTTTTCAATGCCTACTATTAGCTTACACTCTCTATATATTTATCTTGGTGGAATTTTCAATCGTTAATAAAATATATTTTAAAGCGCTCAATTGAGCTGAAATTTTATATACAAGATTATTTGGGGGGACAATACAGTAATTTAATTATAATTAATAAAAATTAACTGATTAAAACTAATTATTCAAAGAATTACAAATACAGCCACGTTGGCATCATTTTTGGCGACTTGTGTCAAAACTTGAAAAGGTTTTTTTTCTCACATTTTAAAGCTCTCATTTGAACTGAAATTTTCTATACACTATCTTTTTGTGTAAAAATATGATAATTTAGTTATAATTAATAAAAATTAATTGACTGCAACTAATTATTTAAAGAATTACAGATACAGCCACGTTGGTTTCATTTTTAACGACTTGGGTCAAAACTTTAAAAGATTTTTTTTCTCACGTTTTAAAGCATTCTGTGTTGAACTGAAATTTAAAATACACGATTTTTTTGGATGACAGTACGATACTTTAATGATAGTTAAAAAAACTAATTACCACTTAATGTTGTGATTCTATCCTATGTATATACATATTTATATTAATTGTAACTATTTAATAAAATGTAGCTAAAATAAAATTTTTCTTTGTTGATCTAAGTAGGAATTGAATTAAATTTTTTTTTTATATGACTTGTTTCACTATGAATTAAAATAAAACATTTTTAGCTGAAATGGAAAGCATTTGTATCCTTCAAATAATTACTTCTTTAAAAATACTTTTAGCAGTGAATTCTGATCTAAAATAATCTCTATTATCTCTCCTCTTACAGTCCATCTTTCATAAAAGTGATCTAAGTCAATGTTTTGAACGAATCTAATTGATCACTTGGATTGAACCCTGACTCAGATTTTCTTCATTCCTAAAACAAACTAATATTTTTTGTATATCGATTTCCTCATTTATTTAGAGGCAATTCATTACATTCGTTTTTTTCCCCCTTTCGTCAAATTACCAACTCCTCAGAGTAACTTCTTACAACTTCTGTCTCTCCAGATCCCCTTAAGAATTACTCATCTCTGTTTGTCTAAGATACTGGAACTCCAATCTCTCTCACTGACTTCTGTTGAAAAATTGCCAACTTCCTTCCACAACCACCATCCGAACATGGACAACCCACATAAAAAATTAATCCGTTCCATCATTTCCCTTACGGCCCAGCGATCTCTCCGTCGACCTAAGATGGCGGGCACTGTCACGTTTTGTTATTTGATGAGAAATACATTTTTGCTGGCAGCGTATTGAATCGGCCCACTGGCGATGGAACATGTGTTCCGCCAACCCCTCTACTTCTACTACTACTCGGGTCTTTGTTTGTTCTTGGAGAGTGTTTGCGATCTGTCTTTTCGTCCGTGTTCTATCCTTGGAGTTTGGTTATTTTTTTCCTCTTTCTCGCTCCAAGAGTCAACATTTTGGGTCAACAAAGGAAAAGGTGCCTCTAGGGAATGGTGTGCCCCCCTGAGGTAAAAGGGATTGGTCGTGTTCGCAGTGTGAACAGTTCCAGTTTGTACCACGACTCCCTTACCCGACCCTTAACATTTCACGTTTCATCTCTGGAATTGCTTCTTGATGTAATTTTGTAGAATGGGTGATAGGTCAGTGCTATAGCTGATGGTTTTTATCCCCACTTTTTTAATGTTTGTATACTGTGTAACATTCTAAAAGTGTATGCGAGGATCGTATGCTGTTTGATGGAATGGTATTAATATTATAGTAAATATTTGTATAGATATAGCTGTTTTATTGGAAAGTATAAATTTCCTATTAAGTGTCATATAAATTCAATTTAAAATGCTGCTAAGGCTGTTTTTCCCTTAAGAGAGAGAGAGAGAGAGAGAGAGAGAGATCTCAAGTTAGAAACTTTATTTAGAAAGGTTCAGCATTATCCGTGTATACTAATGAAATCTTAAGAAGCAATGATTAAATTCATGGTTTTTCATTTTAATGTTTTATGAAACTCTAACACCGTGTGTTAAAAATTTAAGAGAAAGAGTAAGCAAACAAATCATGATTAATGCTAATAGAAATAAATATATTGTGATGTAAACTTTTGGCTCTTATATTTTTAGTGATGTTAGAATTTGATATTAAACGCGAGTCTTTTTTTTTTTAAAGCCGAAAAAGTTTTTCCATTTTAGGCCTAAAGTGAAGACTACCCTAAATTCTATAGGGCTTCATTCCGTTGCATATTTTATAATGATTCAAAAACTATTTATTCAGTCATTTATATTTTATTGTATAAACTTAGTGTAAAGCTATATTAAATTAATTTAAATCTTTTTTTTTTCTCTCTCATTTACAGCCAAAATCGTTTTGCTTTTAAGAAACACCAATAAATTTAGAGATATGATGAAATAGATATGTGTCCACTATGCTGCTCTTAAAAATTATAATTTCAAGTGTTTTTTGATAATTTTTTTACATTTTTTAAATTTTTTTAAACCTGTTTGAACACAAGTGGGTCCGATCGTACAACATTCTCATTTTTTTAAAAAATTCTCATACTCTTCCCCAGTGCTCCCCAACCATTTAATCGCCGTGGACTGATTAACGTTTGATAATTTTATCGCAGTCCACTGAAGATTCGACGTTGATTGTTTATATTTTAGATTGTTTTGATTTAATAAATTTAAATTAATTGTATTGAAATATATGTCTTCAAAAATAAATATAGTTACACCGAAAAATAAATAAAGTGATTTCCATCAAAAGTCACACAAAACCGAGAAAAATACACCACAGTGTGGTAGCCTCCCACCTGTGGAAGTCATTTCTTCATCTACTCAACCTAATTTTGTATGGGTTAAAGATTGATGACTCAAGCTAGCCATAAGAAAAATCCAATTTATTATTATCCAATATAATAATTTAAGACAATCTTACTGTAGAGGGAAAATCAAGAGTGATATATCGTAGCTCTCAAAATCCTGTGTGAATAAGCGCCTGAATTCCTAACCGCCTAACTTTACTTAATGTTATCCTATGAATCCTAACTTCCTTAATTTATTTGAATAGCTAAAGCCCGTTCTATAATTACGCGTCTAAGCTCAGATCCTTACCGTAACCGCACTGCGTTCAGCAACTCAGCTTCCTTTCCTCCTTCTTCTTACTCGATTACTAAACCTCCACACTAACTAATCTACATATCAAGGTTTTTTCTTGAGAGGGATGGCTGTAAAATAACTCAATTAATGGCCCCAAAGATTCCCCAAGAGGATTAGTAGAAAAACTTCGTAAAGCCCCGTCACAACAGTAAATAAAATGTAAATAATTTGATGTTCCTTGGGTGGACCGGTATCATTTGATCCACAGCCCGGGGTTGGGAATCATTGCTCTACCCTATCTAACAAATGAAACATTTAACAAACGATACTACGAACTTCATGGAACATTCTCCCCTCGTCCCTTTGTTATTGCTTCTTCTAAAAATAGAATGTAACAAATTGAATGAAATAAATAATTAACAGTTTTACAAAGTCCTCCTTTTACTTGCCGTTATCATAAAAACTGAATTTATGAATAAACAGAATAAATTGAAAGGTTTGTTTTTTAACAAAACCTTTTTTGAAAATGTCATTATCACTGAAAACAGACACAAGAATGGAATAAAAAGAAAGGTCAGATTGCTTTGTTTGGATATCGACATTTTTTTTACGAAGTGAAACCTTTTTTTTTATGCTAATATATACTATCACGCAAATGCCTGTAACAAATTTGGTATGAATCGATTTAGTAATCAGTACCATTATTTTCTGTAACTTAATGCTTTTTTCCTCGTAGTTTCTGTGAAATAGAGAAAGTAATGGAAATGAGGTATGCAGGCGCCACATATTTCAAATACATGCATAGTTTTTTAAAATTTATAGTTGCCTTTTATTTTATTTGTGTTTTTTGATTACATATTTGAAGGGGTTTGCATTATTTGATTTATCACTTTTGGATTAAATTAATTTTGCTTGTTTACCGATTTTCCACTTTGCATATTCTTCGAATTTATCAATAATAACTGATCAAATGTGTAATTTTGTGAATGTACTTTTTGTATATTAAATTCGAAATATTGTTAATGATTTGTTTGAATTTTTCGTATATTTAGATTCGGATCGAAAGAATTATTCGGATTTCAACTAGAAAGAATTATTTAAAATAATTCGTTTTATCTTATTTTAAGCAGTGTGACATTTCTTTGTTTGATTTCTGAATGAATTTGGCTTGGGGGGTGGGAGGAATATCAAAATTATGAAAGAAATGTTTTGTTTTACTTCTTACACTGATCTTACGTTTTTTTCCTCAAAGTTGCTGATGCAAATAAATTCAGAATTAAAATGAATTGTAACTTCTAGTTATATATATATATTATTTCAAATGGGGCTGCGAATTGGTATTTTTACCATTGCAGATCTAGTACATTCCCCGGGAGCTGGTATCACTTTTAGTTTGCACAATATTGGTAGATACCAATAGCTGCAATGTAATTTTGACGCCCAGTTTACTCCTCAGAGGGAGACACTTGAACTCTGACGATGAGAATTTGTACCAGTAATTTAATTTTGCTAAAAGCACCCAAACCTAACATGCACTTTAGGGAACTTTAACATACCACATAATCATACGACATGGATGTTGTCGTTTTTTTTTTTTTTTTGCATCATGAAAATCCACTGACTTGGGCCAGGGTCAAATTGGGTACAAAAGGTCAACACCTAATCCAACTACGCCACTCAACCGGCTGTCTTTTAATGTTGGTGAACGACATATCAAAATCCTACTTTACTTTATAACCTGCGATTTAATATTTAAACCACAAAATACGTATGAAATATGAAAATACGATTATCCAAATCACAAATTTAATTTTCAAATTCATCCAATAAAAAATTTTCTACTTTGCTCCTCCTTCTAAATATTCACTTACCTACCTTATTTCCTTTTTCATAAATATTCGTACCCAAAAGGACTGGGTTTCCACAAACTGAAAAATACTTGTGCTTTTAGCTTAATTGAGTTGTGTCAGTTCCTCTAAGTCAACATTTGCTTGGTCGCACACGCTCAGACCATTACTCCATTTATTATTACCAAGCAGAGGAGTCTAGTCTCTGAGTTTCTCCATACTTTGCTTAACGCATCGCATCTCGTATGCTAAGCATAATGGCCATGTAAACATAAGGTAGCGATTATTGATTGTGCTAGGACTATTGCAATCGCAGCGAACAATCAATATTTGTCTTA